>CAUYLG010062111.1:0-97638 GCA_963573385.1 Cacajao melanocephalus
CCTTCCGTCCCTCCCTCCCTCCCTCCCTCCCCTCCTTCCTTCCTTCTCGCCTGCCTGCCTGCCTGCCTGCCTTCTTGCCTTCTTTCTTTTCTTTTCTCTTCTTTTCTTTTTTTTTAAATAGAAGATAGTAAAGAAGTCACACTTCTGATACCTGCCTGGCTAAAACAATTAGCAATTAAGAGCAGAGATAGCTCAAGTAATAGAAATAGGGTTTATGAGGTCTGAACTTCAAAGAGTGAACTGTAAACAATTTCAGACAGAGACTGAATTAAAAGTCATAACCAGTAATGACACAGGAAAGAGACGGTTTCTTTGTGGATTAATGTGGACCATGTGGAATGTTGTAGGCTACCATGAAACCAAGATTTAAGGCAAAGAGTATTACAGGAAAAAGGGGACTGTCCAAGAGGCAGGTGTGTGTCAGAAAGATGGGACTTTTTTTCACATTGTCTAAAATAGTTGCATTTTTCATTTATTATTTGTATTTGTTGGAGCTACTTCCTGGGGATTAAACTGTGTATAGGGCCATTCTCTATTAATGCTTTTGTTTTACTAGAATGCCTCAAGTTTTGTAACCGCTTCAGTTATCTGTCAGGAATAGTACTTTAAACAGGTACATTGGTTTGCCACCCTGGTACTTTTCCTTAAGCCCACGTAGGGTACAGCAAGACTGGTTGAGTAGTGCCCCTAGTGGTCATTGTCTGACTTAGCATGCTGCCCCTTACAAATAATGCTATGTTGTTTGAGAGTGCGTGGAATCGAATGACAGACCAACTATTTTCATTGCCAATATTGTTAAAGTAATCTCTGCATTCTTTTTCCTGAAATCCTCAGCCATTAAAAAAATGGCTAATATTACCACAAAAGTGACTTTACTTTTTTCTTAAATATATAATGTGTCGTATAGAAATTAAATTTATAAAAAGCTAGTTGCTTTACTAAAAACAACGAACTTTTTATAAATTAAAAAACTGTGTGTTTAATAGATATAGGCTGACTTATTTCTTAACCTATTTTGCAGGTGTTTTGCTTTATCAAAAGTTGAGTTGTATATTTAAAATAAAAGAATCTAAAAACCCATGTTTATTGGTGACATTGTCCTCTGAATTAACTCTCTATTTAACTTTTAAAAATCTCTCTTTTAAGGACAACTGCAAATGTCACTTGAGAAAATAATTCACTTAGGAATCAGAATTAACCATAAAGTAATGAATATATTTGTGTGGCATAAATGACTAATTTTGTATTATTAATTGAATCAGATAAGTATCACATACTTTTCAGAAGACATTTGTACAAAGATTGTGATAGCACAGTCGTATACAAAAGTGTCCTACATTCTGGGAATGTAGACATATATAAAAATACTATATTATTATTAGGTATTTCTAGGTGTTATAAACATTTATAAAGTAATATTTATAGGTTCTTCCCTCTGTCATTATTCATCAAGATGTTTTACTTTAATCACAAAAAATGGTTGTGACTAATTAGATAAAAAACATTTGCATTGTTTAAAATATTTTTGCGATGTAGATAAAATACACACACACACACACACACACACACACATTCAAACTCAAGTTGGTGTAAAAGTAATTGCAGTTTTTGCCAGGCAATTACTTTTGGAGCAACCTAGTATATTCTCTCTAGATATGTATCCTGTCCTCTAGATATGCTTAATATTGCTTAAAATACATGTTTAGAAAATGGCAAACTTCATATCAATTTATTTGAAAACAAGGATAAAATTAATAAATTTTTATAAAATGGTAACTTACCCAAATGATCCCACTAAAATTCTCATATTAACTAATGCAGGATTTCTCAGCCTTGTCACTATTGCCACGTGGGGTCAGGTACTTCTTGGTTGGGGATATGAAGGGTAATTGGGCATTTTAGGAACTTTAGCAGTATCACTAGATACCATTTGTAACATGGGACAACTAAGCATGTCTGGACATTGCAGCCTGTCCCCTGGGAAGCAAAATTGCCCCTGGTTGAAAAATACTGAATTAGATGAGGCAGTAGTTGAATATTTTTCTACAAAGAATACAGCATACTCAAATTGTTTTCCAGGAAAATTTCACCACATATTGAAGTTACAGATGACTGTAATTTATACAAACATTTCCAAAGAATGGGAAAAGAGAAATATCAATTAATGAGGCCAAGATAACTTTGTAAACAAAAGAGATATGGATACTACAGGAAAAGAAGAATCCCGGACCATTCTCATTTGTGAACATAGGTGCAAAATTCCTAAAAAATATTATTGACAAATCAAATGTAATGGTATTTAAGACAATATTATAACATGATAAAGTTTAGTTTATCCCAAGAATGCAAAGGCAGTTTAACATCAGAAAACTTTTACCATTTACCATATTTACAGATTTAAGCTACAAAAATAAAGTTATCCCAATAGAAGCCAAAAAGGCATTTGCTAAAATGTTACACTCACTTAGGATAAAGACATTTAGCAAACAAAGAACAGAAGGAGGCTTCCTTAAAGTGATAAATTATATCAGCCTTGCTATATAAAGTACATCTAAAATTATATCTACCAAAAATCCACAGGAAACATTATTTTTATGTTAAAACATGGTATTTTATCTAAACTTGGAATAAAAAGATTCACACCCTAACCTTTTCTAAAAATCCTTATGCTGAAGCTCCATTCTAGGGCAATAAGGGAATGTAAAAACACATTAAGACTTTCAGAGTTATAAATAAAGAAACTAAACTGTCATCTTTCTTAAGTGGTATAAATGCCTACATAGAAAAATCCAAAAGATTATATACACAAATTATTTTAAAAATGAGTTTAGCAACCTAGCAACAATTACATATTTAAATACTGTACTTCAGCAATAATTTTATAATGTAATTGGAAAGGACATCATTGGAGATGACAATGAAACATAAAGTTACTATGAATAAATCTTATAGTAGATTTACAACCAGTATTCAAAAGATTATAAAACTTTAATGAAAGTCATTATGCAATCTAAATAAATGAAGACATTGTTAATAGTCTTATATATAAGCACTCAGCATCAAAAATATATCAAGAATCCCAAATCTGTAGAATTAATGCTATTCTAATCAAAATAACAACAGGAGATTTTATTGCAACTTGATGAGCTGATTAAATAGAATTTCGTGAAGGAGTAAGATGTCAACAATAGCACAGATACCTCTGAGGAAGGACAATAAATGAGAAGAGTTAGACAACAATCTTTATTATAAAGTTACAGTAATTAATAGAGCACATTAAGTCAAAAATAAGTCATTAGACCAATAAAACATGTGGAAGATCCACACACGTGGCTTCACAGATCAATGAAAGAGATCTTTTAATAAATGGTATTGGGACAAAAAGTACTCAAATTTTAAAAAGTTAGGTTCTTTAAAAACCACTCACAAATAAAAGTTTCAGATAAATTAGACTTATACATGAAAACTAAACTTTAAAACTTTTAGAATAAAATAAATAACATTTCTGTCCTTGGCATAAGAATTTCTTAAATAAAACACAATCGTCAAGGCCACTAACCATAACAGAAAAGTAAAATTAATGAATTGCGATTCAGTTCTGTTCATCAAGATTACTGCATAAGAAAGAAATAGAAAGGCAGAACAAATCAGGAATAGATAGATATGCCCAATGAATGACTAACAAGTAACTAGTACAGAATATATAAACAATCATTCCAAGAAGAAAAAATACAATAAAAATGTGCAAATATTTTGAATTGACACTTCAAAAAAAGGAAAACAAAATAACAAATAACTATACCTAACATTATACAAATTTTCAACCTCATTAGTGGCAAAGACAATAAAAAATTAAAACCTCAATACTATTTGACACCCACTAAACTCACATATATTACGACCTGTAGCAGTAGTAAGTCGCAAACAATATATTAATCATTAGGAAACTTTGTACGGTGATGATAGAAGTATAAATTGATATAACCATTTGGAAAACAATTGACATTTAAAAAAAATTTGAGGTTCTTGAAATTCCACTATTATGGTAATTACATTCCTAGAGAAAAGTGCATATGTAGCAGCGGCTGACATGTGGAAGAAGGTTCACAGCAGCAGACTTTCTGATGGATATCTAACAAACAAATCAATAGGAGTAAACACGGAAGCACCCAATAATTACCTAAATGTCTTACAGGAGAATAGAAACGTAACATGTGATATGTTTACAAAATTGCATTTTTTATAGCAGTGATGATAAATAACATACAGCTCCATACAAGAACTTGATGAGTTTTGGAAACATATTTTGATTGAAAAAAATGCAAATTCAAGTAGGATACTAGTTTTATAATGTATCAAAGGAAACTCAGCCACAACTTTAGACAAAATATATTTAAGATGAATTTATTTTGAAATGCTAAGAATGATAAACCCAAAATGTAAGTGGTAATCTGTCACTGAGGGAGGGTGAAGGATGCTGTAAGCTTATATGTAGGTGGAGAAAAAAAGTCAAATTTTTCATACAAATTAATTTATATTCAGAGAATTATCATGCCACCTTTCTGACCACATATGTGGGATTGATGTTATTAGCACAAATTTTTCATTTTCTCATTGTTGATGTGGACAGATGACAAGTCAAATGTTAACGTTTATTTCCTATGTGAGAAAAAATCTGGTAATTCTTAGACATAATAAATTAGGGAATTTCCCATTAATTAATGCTGAGAATTTGGACAGTTAAGCATTTTCGCTGGGAAAAGAAGCAACCTTTTCTCAAACTACGAAATGGTCTTAGACTAGTTTCCTGAGTTTATATAATTGCCAAGATAATTAGAATAATTTTAAACATTTCATTGTTTGAAGGCTGCCAACATTTAAAAAGTAGATAACAGCAGTTAATTTATTCTGCTAACATTTTTTTCTATTTTACTTTGTTCTGAATTTTTATTAAACATACATTTATGCACAGATGAGTACAAGTAGTTATAGATTACTATAGAAATATAAATAGATTATCCTATTACAAATTCTGTAGTATTTGCAGCAATACTCCTGGTGAACCAAAGTTCTTATTTTGCTGATTGATTAGCAGTTGGATTGCAGACTTTGATTACTGGCTTCTCAAGATGATTAATATATGGGAAGAAAGTAAAATATTAAAATATGTATGTGCATATGCTCTTTCTAAAAGAAACACATATATTTTCTAATTATTAAATAAACCATGGCTATGATTTAAAACGTTATGTCAAAATAAGTGTATAATTGGAGGCATGTTTTGTTTGAATAGAATCACAGTCTAATTTATTTCCCTGTGGTGAACACAATATCATTGGTGTTACAGCTGAACCTACCTATGTAGGTACCTACCTACAGGTACCAGCCTTTGGGCAGAGTGAGTGAATAATGCGATTGTTACCACATTGCTTTGTTTTTCATTCGGGGGTCAGAATCTAAATATGGCATAAGTTTAGTACATCCTTCCTTAGACATAAGCCTAGAATTTAGGATTCAGTCCACTTACGCAGAGTCAGAATCCTTCATGAGGACAGGCTTCAAGCCTGACTAGAGGCAGCTCGGGGGATGGCTGCCATATTATATCTGGGCAGGGCAATCTCTGGGCAGACCAGCTTGTCACCCAACACGGGGTCCAAAGCCATCATCATGGACAGTGACTGATGACCTAGTTCCTTCATCACTAGGTGGGGACATTTCTAAATGGTGACTAAAGCATCCTCAAAAGCTGTTTTAAGGTTTCAGTCAGTCGTATTAACTGATTGAGTTTAGCAGTTTTGGGAAAAAGCTTTCTTCATCTCACAGTCCAAAGGCATCCGTCTCTGAGAACTCACCAAGACAAGGATTTAGATCCATAAATTAAGTATGTTCAGCCAGACCAAGACAACACTGAGTATGAAAGTTTTTAATTGAAGCTGCTTTTGAAGTTTTCCCTTTCACCCGATTGGAGTCAGAGCCACGTAGAGACAGCTGGGCATGCAAGTGGGCTTTCATTCTCACCGGCAATGCTGAAAGACCACAGCAGGCAGGGTGAGTCTCATGTTCACAAGAGTTCACTGGTGCTTGCTACACGTCCCTGCCGTGTCTTTCGGAGCTTCCGTGATGTCCTACTTTTTTGCACGTAGCTCCCAGTGGATTTTGATACGGTTCTGTTTTCTCTGAGAGCATGCTATTATTCAGGAGCTTATAGGATTCTCTGTCAAATACTGCAAGTTGGAGTGGCAAGACCTGACCTTGGACTCTCTAAAATTGGGTTCTTCTGCCTATTTAACCTCATCCATCCGCATTCTCCACTATTCATCTTCTCCAGGTGGCATCATCTCCTCTTTGTGCCATCCAAAAGCTGTGATTACTTTGCTCTTTGTTTTTGTTAATGCCAAATTATCTTGGAAAAAAAAAGTCTTCTTTCCCCATACTATTTCACATATTCAAACTTTACCACCTTGAATGCATCACATAGAATTTCTTATTGAGAGATTTGCTCAGGCTATTCTTGTCTTTATTTTTCACTGCGTTTTTACTCAGTATCACTTTTTTTTCCATGTCGTTCCTCCTTTTATTTTGCTTTTTTAAAAGACTTTTTTTTTTTTTTTTTTTTTTTTTTTTAGGAAACAGGGTTTCATAGTGTTGCCCAGGCTGGTCTTGAACTCCTGGGCTCAAGTAATCCACCCACCTTGGCTTTCCAAAATGCTGGGATATATTTTTTAAAATTGTAAAAATATACATACCACAAAATGTGCTATCTTGACTATTTTTTGGCAGGCAGTTCAGAAGTGTTATGTACCTCCACATGGTTGTACAACCAGCCAAATCATGCATCTCCAGAACTTACTTATCTTGCAAAACTGAAACTCTGTTCCCATTAAACCATAACTCTCCATGTTCCCTTCCACCGCCCCTGGCAACCACCATTCTGCTTTCTGTCTCCATGAGTTTCACTGCTCTAGAAACCTCATGTAAGTGGGATCATTCAGTACTTCTCTGGTTGTGGGTGGCTGATTATATTTAGTATATTGTCCTCAAGGTTCATCCATGTTGTAGCATGTGTCAGGATTTGCTTCCTTTTTAGGATGAGTAATATTCATGTGTACAGACCACATGTTGCTTATCTATTCCTCTGCCAAGGATCACATAGGTTGCCTCTACCTCTTGTCTGCTGTGAATAGTTCTATTACATACATGGACAAACAACTATCTCTTTTTGAGACCCTGATGTCAACTATTTTGAGTTTATCCTCAGAAGTAGATTCTTGTATTATACGGCAATTTTATTTTTAATTTTCAGAAGAATCACCATTCAATTTTTCATTCTAGCCACTGTGTACCGTTTTGCGTTCCCATCAAGAGTGCACCAGGTTTGCAATTTATATCTTTGTGAACACTTGTTATTTTCTGTCTTTATTGATTTATTTATTTTTGAGGTTTGTCATCTGCATGGGTGTGAGGTGATGACATTTGCATTTCTCTAATAATTAATAACATTGAACATCTCTTCATATGCTTGTTGGCCAGTCCACATATATTCTTGAATTAATGTTTCAATTTATTTCTTGTGGATTAATTGTGTCTCTTCAGGTGGATTGTAAATTCCTTTTAGTAATCGCCTCTAACTGAGTCTCTGATATATTCTTTCAGCTTTCCCAAGCTCTGTGAAGTGTCTGGGTTAGTCAAATGAGGATTTCAAGAAAGGATGAAAATTCTATCTCAAAAAGTGTGTCAAGAGAATTCCCACAACCATCTAAACAGGGTATTGAGTGTTTTTGGTGGGCTTTATAATGTACTCCCAAAGTCATGGATAACTAGCTTTCTCTTGGTCTGCTTTATAAACTTTGCATTGACCTCCAAAATACTCACAGTATAGAACCCTCAAAGCTCTTTTAAGGTCTCTCAACTTTCTGTCATCTTTTTGTCTTTAGTTATCACACACACTAGGAATTTTCAAATCTAAGTTCCTGGATTTTTCTCTTTCATGAGACTTCCCAGACATTCAGATGCCTAAAACTCTACAGAATTTATACTTGAATCTGCCTTTCCTTCTACTCCAACCTTCCTCCTCTCTGTCGAACATCTTCTTCACTTCTAATTTTCCTAGATTTTCCACCCTGATTCTCAATTCTTTCTTACTACTCAGATACAACAGTCAGTATGTTTTGTCATTATTTTTCTCTTGATAAATTTTCTGTTTTCCCGTAATCAATATCCAGCTCAGCTCTCCATCACCTCAATTGTGTATACATTTAAGAGTTTTTGGCGGTTACACTTATTTCTGATTATTTCTTGGCTTTGGTTTGTTCTGAATAATGATGCTGTCAAATCTTTGTTCATAAGGGGTTGTTTCTAACAGGCAATTTTCTAGACAAGTAATGTACCGAAGTCCTTTGCTTATCATATCATGATAGGTATCTTCAAATGTTTTTAGGAATGACATGTGAAACAGATATGTGACTCAGTCTGCAAAGTTCTAGAGAGGCTCACTTGGATAGGATTGTATAAGTCATAGCAGCATGTTTATTTGATATATGAGATATATTTTTATAATTATTTAAAGGTATTTGTGAAGGTAATTAGTTACAGAGAAGTGGTGATTTTCAAATAGAATGCAAATTCGCTTTGAAAAAGTTATACGTCATGAAGAGCTTACTAATTGATTAGAAGTAAAATTAATCCTCCACTATTCCTTCAAATTATAAAATCCATGGAGTCATTGTCTTCATCTATTATAAACAATTACTTTCATGTCTCACTGTTTCTTGACTGGGTTTTGCTCAAAGAAAGCCACACTCTAAACAGAGTCCTAGAGCACCTTGCTGTCTTGGAAACTGTCTTAAGCTAGCTCCATCCTGAATGCATACTCATCGTCTGTAACCTAATCCAAATCATTGCTTCAATGCTCATATCTTTCCAAACAGCTTTCATAGAATGGTTTGGATACAAAGAAAGGTCCCACTCGCTTTGAATTCTTTAACGCGTATTATCACAGCTTCATTTTAGTTGCTGTTTCTAATTCCCCAACTATATCGTCTGTGTGTGTCATTTCTGCCTGTCTGTGTTGATGAAGGTTGGTAATTGGGTTCTCCACTGATTCTGAGTCTGCCAAACTGCCTATCACAATGTGATATGTGGTGACTCACATGTGTATATTTGGTGGATAGATGGTGAAAGTGGCAAGATATATATTGGATCATTAACTCTTGAGGACTTAGTCATTAGAGTGGAGTCACTCTTTTAAATGTATGAGAATTAGTAATCTATGCATCCTTAAAAGTCAGAGGAAAATGTTTTAAAACAATGAATTAACAAATATAAGTGAAAATATTTTTAAAAATGTGAAAATTGTCTTCATCATGACAATTGAATAGGGACGATATAGATACCTGTGAATTCATCCAGTACGGCGTGATGAGCGTAACCCCAGCAAATAAGCATTGAGCTACAAGAGCACCCGGAAAGCAATGGGTTATTCTGTCTGGCAGAGTCAGGCAAGAATTCACAGAGGAATTCTTCTGAGTCATAGTTTTATCAAGGTGGGAGAGGGAAGTGGTTTCAGAAAAAGGAGAAAATAAGAGTGAAGCCTGGTTTACATGTGTGTGTTGGGGGGGAGGTAATGGTGAATGAAAATAAGTGACTTGAAAAATAAATAGGAATTAGATTACAGTTTGATTGGAATAGAATATTTAGCCATTGTGGAATGTTAGCTGCAAAAAGGAGAAATGAAGAGAGACTCTTAAAGTAGATGAGTGACACAATCCCACTTGCTCAGGGTAATTTTGAAGACTGTAATGATTTAATTCAGATTTAAATGACATTTAAAAACAATGCATACTCACTCAAAGAAGCAGATAAAGACTGCCCCTTTTGCAAATTGCTGATGGGGCCGACTGTGGTGGCTCCCACCTACAATCCTAGCACTTTGGTAGGCTGAGGTGGGAGGATTGCTTTGAGCTCAAGAGTTCAAGACCATCCTGGGCAAGATAGGGAGACCCTGTCTCTACGGAAAAAAAAAAAAATGAAAATTAGCAGGGCAACATGGCACATGTCTGTGGTCCCAACTACTCAGGAAGTTGAGGTGAGAGGATCACTTGAGCTAGAGCGATCAAGGCTGCATAGAGCTGTGATTTTGCCACTGCACCCCAACATTGGTGACGTTGCTAGGCTCTTTCTCAAACAAAACTAAAAATTAAAAATTAAAAAAAAATCTGATGGTTTCCATGAACAGGATAAAAATGAAAAAAAAACTGACAAAGACTGAAAAAGAAAACCCCACAACTTACATATGTAGATAACTGTTGAAGATCAGTTATTGCTTTTTTGAAATTGTGGCACATGTGTTGGACAACGTGCCTTCTAATATGAACACCATTGATCAGAATGTCATAAATATCTTAGATCATCAAAAGAAAATATTTTTATTTTAAATATTATATTTTAGAACTCAAAAAAATACAACATTTATGAAGCATATGCTTTACAAGAACAAAGGACATTACATCAAAATAACTTTTTGAAACAACAAAAGAATGTTACAATATTTGTTTTTTATTTTAATATTTATTGGGAATGTAATATACTGTAAAATTAACTAGTCAAAACCAGAGGCAAGAGACAAACCCTAAAATTCAATATAATTCTGTTTAAGATTTTTTATCTGTTATACCAAAAAAAAAAAAAAAAAAAAACAACGAAAAGTATAGTTTGTTTCTCTCACAAAATTAATAGGTCTTTCTTGAACTTTAAGAAAAAAATACCTTTGAAAAATGCAGGTAGATCTATGAACTGTTAAAGAAATATTGCCCAAACAGTTCTCTTCTTGGAGAATAAAGAAATGGTGACAAAATTACCCAAAGAAAAAATAATTTTAAACCATGACCCCTAAGCCTTATTGTCAGCTGATATACGGTACAGGTACAGGGATTATGTTTCCTTGCCCCTGATTTTTATGCTGATGTGTTACCACCTGTGCTGTTACCCTGGAGATTTTTTGAGCAAAACGTGCATATTTTAATTGGTTGATTTGACCTTGTAAAGTGTTGCTTTGTTTTATGTGTTAACATAAGAACCTCTAATATCTAAGTGAGAATTTGTCCCAGAAATAAACAGAATTGAAACACCGATCTGCCTCTTTAAACTTCAGGAGGTGAGCTGATATTGTCTAGATGCATTTTCAGTTTGATTTCTGCAAAGCTAATTCAAGTGTCTAGGTTAGCAAACAAAGTGGGAACACAGACCATGCCCTTCCCAATTCTTATATATTTATGATTAAAGAGAATCAAAAGTACATCTTTTGCATCTAATGGGATTTGCTTAACTCATGTAATGTAACTGTATATTTCCACTTAATTGGCATATTTTAAAATGGGAAATTACCTGTATACATCAGAAAACAATTCAGAATGAAGCCATATCATTTCACTCTGCATTTTCTACTCAATTGCCCCTTCAGTGGTCACACTATTTCTGCTCTTGTTCTTCACAAACACACTTGGACTAGGGTGACCCAGATCATCCTTTTAAGTAAGAAATTAATCAGCCAATATATTGCTTCCCATGCTCCTGTGACCCCTCCCTGCTATCATGGTGAGATCCAGTACCTCCCTGACAGCCCAAGGTAATTCACAGGCAAGTTTTCTCTCTGGCTCTCCCACCACCGCTCTGGCCTTCTCTGACTGGGGTGCGTCCATGTTGGCCTTTCCATTTTCCCAATCTTCCCAATAAGCCTACTCTGAAGACTCTTCAAGTTTTCTCAATCTTTTTTTTTTAATTTATATTTTAATTGACAAGTAAAAATTGCATATATTTAGGGTACACAACATGATGTTTCGAAACCGGTCTACATTGTGGCGTTGCTGAGTTGAGCTCATTCACTTACATGTGACATCACATGCTGATTGTTGTTTATGATGTGAACACTTAAAATCTACTCTGTTGACAATTTTCAAGTTGACAATACATTGCATACTCCATGTGTTGTCTCCATGCTGTTCAACAGACCTCTTGAAATTTTGCCTTTCTTCTAACTGTAATTTTGTCATCTTTGGTCATTATCTCCCTGTTTCTTCCCACCCCAGCCTCTGGTAATGGCCATTCTACTCTGCTTCATTGAGTTCAACTTTATTAGATACTTCATGTAAGTGAGATCATGTGATATTTTTCTTTCTGTGACTGGCTTATTTTATTCACTGTGATGTCTGTTTCATTCATATCGTCATGAATAACAAGACTCCTTTTCAAAGGCAGAATAGTATTCCATTAGGTATATGGATTATGTTTCTTTATTGATTCACCTGTTGATGGTCACAGGTGAATCCATAGGTCATTTCCATAGCTTGGCCATTATGAATAATGCTGCTAAAGACATGAGCTTGCAGATATTGCAAAGACATATGGACATCTCCTTTGGATGCATACGCAGTAGGATTGCTGCATCATATGGTAGTTCTATTTTTAGTTTTTTGAGGAAACTCCATATAGTTTTCCATAATTGTTGTACTGATTTACATTCCCACCAACAGTGTACAAGGATTTTCTTTTCCCCAAGAAGCAAAAATAGACAAATGGATGGCATCAACTCAAAAGCTTCTGCACAACCAAAGAAATAATATAATGAAGAGGCAACCCACGGAGGAGGAAAAAATTATTGACAAACCGTGCATCTGATAAAAGGTTAATTAATGGACAAAACATATCAAAAAATCTCATATGACTCAACAGAAAACAAATAACCTGATGTAAACAAGCACAAAGGACTAGAATAAACATTTATCCAAAGAAGACGTACAAGAGGTTAACAAGTATATGAAAAGAGGTTCAACATCAGTACTCATCAGGAAAACGCAGATAAAATCCACTGTGCAGCATCACCTTACACCTGTTTACTACCAAAAAGATGAAAGGTAACAAATGTTTCCCCGCGCTTCCTGACACGTAGGCCACCCACTTTTTACCCTGCACATTCTCAGATTTCAGATCAAATTTATCATGAGCAAATTTTCTGTTTACTTTCACCCCATTATCGTGAGGCTTGATGCTGGAGTTCAAGCACTGATTACAGCTGTGTGTTTATGCAAATGTGCTTGTATAAATGTTTATGCAAATATGTGTTTTCCTTATAAAACTGAAAACTGTGTGAGGGCAGGGAATATCCCTAACTTGTTTAACACAGTGTCTGGGTACTGACCAAGTGTCTGTACAGTGAATCAGTCATTTGTCAAAAAAAATTGAGAAAATGTTTGTCTCTTTAACTGGAGAACAACTGAGCATGCGTATGTCACTTGTTCATGAGAAGTAGGCATGGTGTCGTATTTGTACAAACTGTAGGACAGCTGTATTGGGAAGCCTTTTTGGAATTTTTGAAATTTTGAATTTATGAGCTCATTTCAGTTAAACTTTTCCTCTCAAATTTCCAGCTCTGCAAAGTCCAACAAATACAGTCTTGAAAATTATTGAAATCTATTTTCTAGAAATACAGAAATAGGCAGAACTGTTGCCTTTGGGCTACTCTAGAGCTTCAGAAGTAGCCCCAAATCAACAGTTTTTCCTATTTCTGTATTTCTCTGATTGTATTATGTTCTGAGGTTAGTACACAAATGGGTATTTTTTGTTTATTTATTCGTTTGTGAGACAGAGTCTCACTATATCGCCAGGCTGGAGTGCAGTGGTACGATCTCGGCTCACTACAACCTCTGCCTCCCAGGTTCAAGCGATTCTTCTGCCTCAGCCTCCCGAGTAGCTGGGACTACAGGCGCCCACCACCATGGTCAGCTAATTTTTTGTACTTTCAGTAGAGATGGGTTTTCGCCGTGTTAGCCAGGATAGTCTTCATCTCTTGACCTTGTGATCAGCCCACCTTGGCCTCCCAAAGTGCTGGGATTATAGGCGTGAACCACCTCACCCAACCTATTTTAATTATTAACTTAAAATTCTTTGTTGCCACTGAAAGGGATAAAAGTTTAATCATTTGGAAATTAATACTTTATGATCTAATATTATTCTAACTATTTTTGAATACAAAGACTGCATGAGGGAGAATGAGTCACAAAGGCCAATAAAATTGCTTTTGAAAACCAAATACAATTAATAGAAACAAAATTTAGACAAGTAGATAGCTGATATTTGGGAAAGAGGAACAACAAGATGAAAATTGTAATGTTAATACGTAGTTTTTAGCTTTGAATGTAGATTTTCTGTGTCATGAAAATTCTGACACTTTGTAGTGTTTGTGTGCGCGTGTGTGTGTGTGTGTGTGTGTGTTTGTGCCACTGTGTGAGCAACTTCTCCCTAGATCAGATCACATTTATCTTACTCTGCTCAGGCTAAAAGTCAAGATATCATTCATACCCCTAAAGAAACCACTGTTCTATTTTAAATTAGATGAAATAATTCATGTGCTTTTATTTTGTACTTCCTTCAGATGCTATGACACTGCCAAGGTATTTAGGGGACTTTTCCTCTCTTTGTTTGTCAGGTTGACAGAAAGAGGAATTTGGTACAGTAAGTTACTAGCCATTGTTTTTTGTCATCATTCTGTGCTTTGTAAATCTGTTTTCATCCAACACATAAGAAAATATCTTGCTTTAGTATTATTCATCATAGAGAAAAACACAACTTCTGTATGAACTCTTCAACCTGTAATACTTCCCGGTAAAGAATACACTGCATCAAGCCCCAGCAGGTGTCCTTTTACTGTTTCATAAAAACAAACAGTGGAAAGTAACTTCTAGAGTCCATAAATATATTCTCCCATAGTGAAGATAGGATTATACCACCAGATTGTTCCTTATATGTAGTAAAAAAAAAAATACATTTATTTATTTATTTATAGACAGGGTGTGGCTCTGTTGCTCAGGCTGGATTGCAGTAGCAGGATCAGAGCTCACTGCAGCCTTGAACTCCTGGGCTCAAGCAATCCTCCACCTTCAGCCTCCTGGATAGCTGGGACTACAGGATGTGTGCCACTATGCCCGGCTAATTATTTTTCATTTTTCCTACAGAGTCCTCCTATGTTGCCCAGGCTGGTCGCCAGCTCCTGGCCTCAAGGTATCCTCCAGCCTTGGCCTTCCAAGGTGCTAGGATTATAGGCACGAGCCACCACAGAGGATGACAAAAATATCATCTAAAAAAACACAAGAGAAAATAATAATTTGAGCAAAAAATTTAGTCCAAATAATAGGGTTTTATGTGACTTTATCATTTTTATTTAGTAGCAAATTTATTATAAAAATCAATTTAACATATTTTATGATGTTTTAGGGGCAATGCATATAGACAATTGCAATACGGGTTTTATCTGGTCCTGTCTATTAACACTGATGTTTAAAGAATTACATTGAAATATTTACTAGTCATAGGCAATGTTTAATAATGTCAATAACTAGCTCTTTAAAATCCATCCCCATGTAATCTAGTGTTAACATATATTTTAAATAAAGTGTTTCACAGGTAGGTCTACCTAAAATCCATGTGAATTTCTACCTCCAAACATTTATTCCCAAAGGTACAATCCATTAAATAGAAGCTTAATTGGAAAAGGTGGACAAAGTTTTAAACTCTTGAAATAATAAGATGTTCTGGACAAAATTCCTTCTTTTTTGTTTTTTTTCTATTTACATCAATTTGAGCACATCTTCAGTTTTTAACAGTTACTACCACTGCCCACTCTGAAAACCTCAACAAGTCTGATGTACCTTTTCAGTTTTTCCCTGTCCTTATTTATTTATTCACTATCTCATGCACACATTTTAAAAGTCCAAAGATAAAACATCTGTTATCTGATGATATAGTATCTGTGGGCACATTTTAACTAATCTGTATTATATGGAAGCATAATAATTTCTGCCTCTCAACATAACATGATTTTCAGGATCTGGATGTAGCAAGAAAGATCATGCGGAATAGGACAGAAACCATTTTTATAACTGTAATTGCCTCCACTGCCTGCCTATGATTATTTCAATTTCCCTTTGCTGTTTCTTTGATTAAGTCTTCACTCCCTAATGCATTGCACTTTGGGTTCCTATTATTCCTGGCTGTTTTTGCTGATTCTTCCGTGAAGCTGCTGAAAAGGCAGTGTAAGTACTAACTGTTCTGAGCGGCAGCATGGCATCCAGGAGCATCCTGTTGAAGAGGAAGACGGCACAGAAATTGCATGAGTGCCGCTTCCCCTGTGAAGACAGTTGAATCTGCTTTCAGTAAACAACAAGCTGAGGACTCACTCAAGTTGCCGTTCCTATTCTTGTATTCCTCTTCATTCTAATTACAGAGGAACTTCTTAGATTTTATTTTCTTCTATCAAAATGCCTACATGCCATTTCTCAGTCCTAACAAGGCCTAAAAATATGTAAAACTTGTCTCTTTAATTACAATGGTGACATAATCCAGAGTTTGTCTACATTTTGGAGAATGAGAGTAAATGAAAATAGGCTTATAGACTTTTTGCTGAAAATACTGAAATTAAGAAAAAAATGCATAATCTTATAGAGTTGTATTCATTCATTCATTCATTCATGAAACACATGGCTTAATGGATTCACACTGAAAGACTTAGTTTCTGATTCCTGATAACTTTCAGTGTTCTTCAAGCATTAGAAATGAACAGTAACTTCAACACAGAGTGATAGGGCTTTCGAGGTGCATGTGCAGGAGGTGAGGATACACACGGGGCGACGTCTCCACCCAGAGAGGGCAGGGACATTTCCTAATGAGACCTCTGCCTGAGCTCAGTCATGAGGAACAATTTCAGGTTGAAGATAGCTAAATGAAGAAGAAAGGTATGGGGCAGGAAGAACTCTGGATCCATGGACCACATATGGGAAGGCAGAGCTGTGAAACAGCATGGCCCATCTGGGGGATTTTAAATCCTTATGTGACTGATATACTTAGTGAAAGTGGTGAGCTATAAGGTCCGAAGGCAGAATCCTGATCATGGGGCCTGTTATGATAATGGGGTTTTAACAGTTTATCTGCATAAGTGTGTATATAGAAATCCTTAAGTTCTATATAGATAGATAGACAGATGGATGATAAATATAGACAGATGATTAATAGATGACAGATATAGTAAAGGCAGGTAGATGGATATAGATAGATGATTGATGGATGGATGATAGCTGATTGATACATGATAAGTAGATAGATGGATGATAGATGCAGATAGACATTATTAATATAGTATAGTTAGGTAGATAGATGATTGATTGATGGATGATAGGTTATTGATACATAATAGGTAGGTTTATAGATAATAGATGACTGATAGACAAATGATTGACAGATGATACCTATAGAATAGGTAGGTAGATATAGATAAATGATAGATGGATGATAACCGATAGATTATAAGTAGATGGATCTAGATGATAGGTCAATCAATGATCAATAAATACATGGTATATAAATAAGTAGATAAATGAAAACTAAAAAGGTAGACATGATTTTAGGCCTGACTCACCTTCTGTGTCCATGTTGTAATCTCCGTCTCATTGCTAGTAGCAACTCAAGTTAGCTCAAGGTCCTTGGCAGCCCTCTCTGATAAGGTCTTTGTAGTTTATCCAAGTCAGTGGAGCGTTTCTGTGAACAAAAGCTAGAGCTTTGCAAAACTACGTGAAAATGATGGAATGCCTTCCTGAATTATTACTCTTACTTGATGGCTTCATAAAACAATATTTTTATATCTACACAAATAATTTTAAACTTAAAACATAGGGTTGAAAAACAAGGTGGATGTTGACATGGGCAGCTGTGTGTTGGACTGTTCGAAGGCATTCCATGGGGAAATATTTATTCTTTTCTGCTTTGGGGATTGTCTGGGTAAAAGTGTTGGTGGAACTTTGCTTCTCAGTTCGGGCAGTCTCTTCTGTTTCTTGTTAGCCTGGCCTCTTCTCAGAGTCGCTGGCCAGGGGTTTCTTGTCAAAGGTTTCTCCCTGGTGCTCACTGCTGCTGCTTCAAAGCTCTTAGTTTACGGAGACGTTCTTTGCACTCGTGCAAGAACACATTTATCTCTTCATCAAAACCTTCATTTATTTAAAAAGCAAAAAATGAACAAACATAAGTAAGGGTTGAGTTGAGAGTGACTGTGTGGTCAAAGATGAATACATTGTGAATCAGGCTATTATGAAATTTTAAAATGTAACAAATGAAAACCCTACTTGAAATGATGCTTCTCTGCCTAAATTTATCTTTGTAAACATCTATAGCAAAATCAACATAAATGTATGGGCCTCACATCCAGATCCCTTAAGAAGAAAGAGAGGAAGGAAGGACTGAGGTTAGTTGTATTCATAAGTTAGTATGTGTTCTCACCACCATCCGTCCACCCACACCCATCCTTTCATCTATCCATTCATTTCACAGGCACTCAGCAAGCACATGGTGGATGTGTGGTCTGCACTTACTGCTGGAGAAGCTTGCTGCAAAACCTCCGATATTAAAAGTATTGAAGTGTAACTTTCCAAAAGTGTTTTTCTCTGTCTTGAAGTCACAGAGCAACTGCTGGCATTTACTTACCTTCTGCACTAACAGTTCTCTCTTTGTTGGTTTTGAAATTAATTTTCTTTATCTTGACACAAAGACCCAAAATATGACTTTTTTCCCCATAAGAACAGATGGTGAGGAGGCAGCAGCACTTACAATTTACCAAAATGGGGGATACTATATTTAAACGGCATATTAATGTGTGATTATACAGCTGGACAGATTGTGTTCCTCTGAGAGAATGTTGCTGTTGCTTTTCTAGAATTTACTAGTGCCATCATAACATACTTAGTGGGAAAACATGGTTAAGAAGAAAGAAGAGAGGGAGGGGGCGAGCATGGAAGGAAGGAAGAGAAAGAAAGAAAAAAAAGTAAAAAAAGAAAAACGTATGCCAGATAGAGAATAGATCCTTACAGATATGTAAGGTGATTAAATACTTCCAGCTGCAAAACAAAGTGCTACTGATTACCTGATTCCTTGAAGTTGAAAAGAACATCTTTTAACTCATCAACAAAGAGAAATGTTTAAGTTTCTTTTATAATCCCATCTTCAATTCCTGCATTTTGGTGAAATGCATAGTATGTATCTATAACAACTTAATTCACTATTAGTCAGCAATTTTAAGCCATAGGAAAAAATGAACGTTGCATCTTCCTATGTTTGAGGGATTGACAGGATCTGTAGTTGGATATTTGAACCCGGGAGCATAACGAAAGGGGTAAAACTCTATCAAATATTTAAAATGTACCTTTACATCAACTTAAGCTTGGGTTATTTCAAGGATGGTACTTAAGGTTGATCACGTCTGTGCCAGCACGTGGTGTGTTGCTAGTGTTTACTGTGTCACTCATTCTTGTAGCCTTTACTAGTGTGTCCTGAAGCTGCATAGAAACACGTCAACTTGCTACCCTGCTGGGTCTATTTACCAAAATCTTGCACTATCAAATTTTAAGACAAGAGCACGTGTCACGAGCTTGATTTTCAATTAGCTGCTAGCTGAATACTTTCATTTGTGTCTCATTTTAATTGAACTAGGCCTTAATGTGGTAGTAGGTTATTTCTCCTTAAAACACACTTCCGGAAAGATTTTGGAAGTCTTTGTGTCTTCAGCTCCCAGAAGGAACAAACTCTGTCTGCAGATATTCTAGTTTCTGAAATCAGACTTTGAGTGGTATTTTTTTTTTCTAGAAATATGTCCAGTGTGTAGTTGCTTGGTACCAAATGTTACTTTTTAAAACAATTTTATGTAAAATTCACATTTTTTTTTAACAAGAGAAGTTATATTTAAAAGTCTTCCCAAAATAAAATGAAGGGAGAAAATTCCAAGTTTACAATTTTAATTATAGCAAAGTTATCTCTATTGATGTAATCAATTTATCCAGAAGCAACAGAAATGTGATTAAACATTGAAAGATTCCAAATGAAAATTGCATTAATAAATGCATTCATGCTATTGTTTAATATGTATCATAGAAATGTTAGCAATGTGCATTTTATTTATTAATAGCTACATAAATCTCTCAAATTATTGTGGTTTTAATTTTTTTCTGAATTTTAATAACTAATACATATTACACAAGAATTTCTTATATAAGCATACTAGTGTCCAAGGAACATTTCTGAAGTACATATCCCCATTTAACAATAAACTTTGAACTTTTGAAAATGCCCTAAAAATATACTGCATTTTAACACTCTTAACAAGTTAAAGGACTTACAAATGTCTTTCTGGGCTTCACCAACCTTTCTGGGATAGCCATTTTCTCCAAATTGCTTATATGAGGAGATGGTAGTGGGAACAGCTCAATAATTCAATCTTGCTTAGTTTTGCTTTGCATAAACTTAGAAATAGGTATCTAATCCCTTTTTCCAAAGGAGGCAGATTTTTTTGTGGTTGCAGGATACAGCTAGTTTATAGTGTGGCAACAAATGGTTTCCTGACTTTTTTGGTAAAATCAGCTATAGTCTGCGTGATCCTCCAAGGCATTCACCTTGTATTGGTTGGCTCATGGATAGGCAACATGTGTTTCCACGATTGCTGTGTTTACATGATTGCATGTTTCCATGATTTCTATGTTTACATGATTACATGTGTTTGCATGATTGCTGGGACAGAGGGTGGGCGGGCTGGGCATTTGACATTGGCAACCAAAGGTAACCAGCCAGCAAAGACTCGAATCAGTCCCGCTAACAAAGTATTGGCTAAAGCAAGTTACATGGCCGTGTCTAATATCAGAGGGATGGGTTTAATCCTCCTACCCACCAGAAGTGGGACTACATCCCAATCAGAAGGAGATAACAGAAGTAATGTCAAACACAGAAATCTTAAAATTGAAGGAGAAAACAGTATTCTAAGAAAAGGGGAGTGAGTTATAGTTTAATCTTTTAGGACTGCCTCAAATAAGTTTATGTCTCGAAAGACACAAATTAGGGTAAAACCTAATAAAACCAATCCTATCAGGCTAATAGAAAATAAAAGTGTCTGCTTAATTGCCTGAATTTTAAAGCCAATTACTACAGATAAATCAAGAATTTTTAATGGCAGATTTCCTTTTTTTATGTCTCTTATTGATACTACATATATTGTCTTAACTGTTTTTATTTTTAAATCAAAATTCCATAAGCTTCTGTAAATTTCAGATTCTGTACAATGGCAAGCTCTGTGTTAGATGGTGGGATACAGAAAACTAGAGATAGAGTGATTCTGGGAAACCTTTATTGAGAAGTTAAGATCTGTCCCGTACGTACAATGGTCACAGGTCAAATAAATGGAAATTTCACAGCTGAAAATGCTTTCCTTACTTTTTATACTTTAACACTTTCTAGCACCTGGTAACCTTTTGTATCTTAAACTAACAATTGTATAGTACTATCCACAATCTAAATGACCTAAAAATTGATACCTGGGGTAGGAAATATTAATGTTTCAAAGGGTTTGGCAGGAACTAGTCTTTGGAGAGACAGGTGATAAATGTAATTGTGTCCTATCCTTGCCAATCCTAGCAAGGGAGCTTAAACTAGATAGAATATATGCTGCTGCAAGGAATTGGCTTACTCAGCTGTATGCTTGGCTGTAGTTTCTAACAATTTTCAGCACAGCTGTGCTGAGTAAACTAATAAGCTAACTATGTCAGATTTCTCTTTAAGAGCATACTCCTCAAAATGATATGTGCACATATATGTGCATATTTGTGTGTGTGTGTGTGTGCTCATTTGAATGAAATCAGAAGTACATTATTACGGTGGTCAGAATTGGTGTTGCTTTCGCACCAATTGCATGTTATACATTTTACATGAAATAAATTTTGTTGTAATATTTGTATGATTAATTAGCACAAGATGCCTAACATATGAAAGGACATTGTTTGAATATTGGAATTGGAGAACATCTGTCCATGCCTGCATTTTATATTTTACGAATCTAAAACGTAAACCAATTAAAGCAATGAATGTAAAGTAATGCAAAAGACAGTAATGGAGCAAGGGTGAGAAAGAAGCTCTTCTTCCTCGGCCCCCGGGGATTTGCTTCTGCCCTGTGTGCGCCCCCAGTTCCTTTCTTCATTCACTTCGTCAGTGCTTAATGTTAATAAAATGTTAAAATTCCTGACCTCACGACAGGCAACTGTAGCTTCACTTAGGAGCTAAATTAGGTCTTGCAATATACTTTTACTATAGTAGCTGCAGAATTTACGGATACTCTGGTGCCAGATGCCTTTGTAAAAACTTAAATCTGCCAATGGCGATGTTTTTGGCAGTGAAGGAATGTGGTTGTGGAGGCGGCTGAATTCTCTCTCTCCCCATCATCTCCTGTGGCTTATAATAACCATGGCTTAGGGTTAATGTCACCCCATTTGTGAAATGTGGGCTCTAGAAAAAAAATAGAAGCTGAAGGTTTCTGGGAGATGTGTAGAATGATGTGTTAGTTAAATGAATCAGAAGAAAACTGTGACGAATTATTTTATCGTTAGTAGACAAATGGACTGAACACACTTGGAGATTAACTTTTCCCATCTACACTAAGGTGAGTGTTACCTACTCCTTTTGAAACATGAAGACAGGATTTCCATGAAGTATCCAAAATCTCGTATTTCATGATCCTATGCATAGTTTTATATCTATCTATCTATCTATCTATCTATCTATCTATCTATCTATCTATCTATCTTTGTGAATTAAACTTCTAATAGAAATGCCTGTTTCTTGAATATCTGTTATTTTGGAGGAGTCCTTTAGTAATTTTAGTCCTTTGCTGGGACTGCCATAACAAACTGTGATAGGGTAGGCAGCTTAAACAGCAGAAGTGTATTACCCGTGGTTCTGGAGGCTGGACGTCCACAGTGAAGCTGTCTGCAGGTGTGGTTTCCCTGCAGCCTTCCTCACTGGCTTGCAGACAGGTTCCTTCTCACTGTGTCCCCACGTGCTCATGTTCCCCTTGCAGGAGCTGCTCTGATGACTAGAATTAGAATTGTTATTTCACAGAGAAGAAGCTGAAGCTCAGAAGGGCCAGTAACTTGCTCAGGCTCACCTATTTATTTAGTAAATGTCTCTGAGCCCCTACAATGCACTTTGAACAATTTTAATAGTTGTAGATGTATCGGTGACAACCAGGGAAAGCCCCAGCTCTTGCAGAGTCAGAGAAAATAGTAAATAACTAAATAATCACATGCAGTGATATCAGAGGGTGATAAAAACTCCGAAGAAAAATAGGGGAGATCGTGCATATACAGGGAATCAGGACAGTTTGTTCTGATAAGGGGGTTTGAGCTGAGATCCAGTGGAAGTGAGTATGATACGCTGGTTGGCTTCTTGGTGATGGGCACTCCAGGCAGTGTCGATGGCAATAGGAAAGTCTAGGGTGGGTCCCATGTGGGCAGAGGCTGGGGTGGCATAGCAAAGCAGGCTGAGGGACGAGGGCTGAGAACAGAGCTCAGAGAGGTAGCAGGAGCCAGGCCTGGGAAGCATCCTGTATAAGGGAAGGATTTCTACTTTTGCCTCTGATGATGTGGGGTATGATGGCAGAGTTTTACACAGACTTAGACTTGAAAGAATCACTGGACATGTAATGTGAAAAATACTTGGAAAATGATTTTTGTCTATTAGAGACATCTGGTGGACAGGACAAGGTTGGGATCTCTGGGGAATCTTGGTGGGAGTCTGGGTACGTCCTGAAGGTAGAGTTTGCAGGATTTGCTGGTGAGTATGAACAGGAGAGGAGCCAGGTTGGAATCCAAGGTTTAATATGAGCAAATGGACAAATGCATCTGCCCAGTTCTCTTTATGTTACCTTGCAGATGAGTGTCATCTAACATATCTACTCCCTTAGCCCTAGTTTACAGACTCATCGTCACTTACCTCAGTAATTACACCAATGTAGATGCCCTGCCTTTGTCTTTCATCATTTTAGGATGCCACAGAGGATCTCTAAGAATTAGTTACTAAGGCATGACTCTTACATGCCAGTTGTTGCACTATTCCAACTCACTTACTCTCTGAAAAAAAAGACTGGCATCACCGACCTAAGATACAAAGCAAAGTCTTGAGCCCTAAGACTCAGTTCTTGAGTCCTTCATGAAGCTTTCACACTGCACCTCACTGGCAGTTGCTGGGGCAGGTTGGCAGGGATTTATGCTAACATTAGATTAAATAATGGATTTGGCTAGACTTGGTGACTCATGCCTGTAATCCCAGCACTTTGGGAGGTGGGTAGATCACTGGAAGTCATGAGTTGGAGACCAGCCTGGGCAAGCTGGTGAAACCCCATCTCTACTAAAAGTACAAAAGTTAGCAGGAAATTGCTTGACCCTGGGAGGCAGAGGTAGTGGTGAGCTGAGATTGCGCCGTTGCTCTCTAGCCTGGTGCAGCAGAGTGAGACTCTGTGTCAACAACAATAATGGTAATAATAATGTATTGAAAGCAAATAACACAGCCCCATTTTTTTCACTAATAGGAATGCTGAAGCGTATCTTTTAGACACAGGGTGTCTACTATATTGAATCTTTATGAGTGAAAATAGTATGTTTTCTAGCTGAATGCTCTTATTTTTAAACTTGAGTCCAAGTAAAGGGTTTAAAAATTAAGTAAAAGTTATCTTTGCTCATTATATAAAAATCCGGAAAGAGCTTAAAGTTCCTTGATAGCAGACTATTTAGGGAGGAATGCTAGCCAGGTATTCAAAGGCAAAGTAGTAGGTGTCCCAATACAGAGAGATGATATGAAAGTGCTGGTTAATTTAAAATGGAAGTGACAGTACAGATTGTAAAGTCCTGTAAAGGTTGTTTCTATTAACTGACCAAAAAAAAAAATATATATATATATCTAGAAAAATACTGGTCATATTTTTTAATGGGGAAATTAAAGATTAAGGAGATATATACATGCTTTTTATTCTATATTTTCTTTATTATTTGAGTTTGTTTTTCCCCAAGCCTATGTCATATCTGTACCTAAATAATGGGGTTAATTAAAACCAAAACAATAGCTAGTATTTATACATTAACATAGAAAAATTATACTGTTTTGAGATTCCAAAGATTCTAGTAGACGCAAGTGCCGGTATTAAGTTTGAGAGAATTACATGGCCAAACACATAGATCTCACAAATGCAGAAAATACTATAAAGATAAAGAGTTCATAGCAGAGTCAGAGCAAAGGCTATTACACAAAATTGTAGGTATTTTATTACTTCTTTTAGTTAGAACCAAAAGGAAAATTCATGCTTACCTCCGTGATACATCCATTTATTCATTTTATCCACAAGAAAAAATAAATGTAATAGCAGCCTCTTTCTTTACCCCGCAATTTAAATATTTCAGACTTGATAGGCTTGGCTATCCTTTGGATTTATGATATGGCAGCCTCATGAATATCAGCAGATATAATAAAAAACGTTTTTAAATGAAAACAATTCAAAAGAGTAAGTCCACTTTTAAAATGTGTATTTATTTATTTAGGTTGGTATATGAGCTCTCACTGTGTACTCATTAAATGTAACCTGGAAAGAATAAACTGCTAAAACTCTAATAGGAAAATGAAAATAGAAATCTCTGGCTGGAAATGCATTAAATGTTCAGGGAAATAAAGGATATATTTTGCATACTGGGCATAACAGAATGCCATTTTATAATTAGAAAATCCCAGACACAATACCTGTGTTTCAGAATAAAGAACACAATACTAGAAATTATGGCATTTTAAACTTTCCATAGTTGATTTTGAAATGATTAACAGTAAGTTCATAGGAAAGGTATATTTTAGATTGTTTGTACAAAATGCCACGTGTTAATTTAACTTCTAAAGAAATATCAGGTTAGAAGAGGAATCATGTGGCAAAGAACACATGACCCAGTCAAAGACCACTGACTTCTGTCTGGAAATTAACCTTCAAGTTGAACTCTTGAGCCCCTATCCAGAACCAAAAGTGGGCTACACTACAAAAAAAAAATCATAAAACTGATATTGGCCATGTTTTATTCTCTGATAAAATCATGTCAATATTTCCCTTCCTTGTGTTTGCTGCTCAGGGAATAAACTATCAGAAAGACTTATAATGAGAGTCCATTCTGTTCTGTTAGGATTCACTTTAACATATTATTACCTTGGCTTTGATATGTTATATATTCAAATATGCTAGATAACAACCCAAACTATGTGAGTTACGTAGTAATTCAAGTTACTCATTCATTCCAGAAATTTTCACTGGATATATTTGTACAATGTAGACACCACGGTGGATACAAAGATGATTTGGTTTCATGTTACAAAAAAAGAGATGAGATTTGAAGAGAGAAGAATTGGGTTCAAATCTCAGTTTTGTCTTTTGCTGGTTGGGGAAACTTGGGAAAAATATTTTCTTCCTTGACCATAATAATCTTAATTTGACAAATGGACACAATATGATAAATATGTCAAAAAGTTTGGGCCAGGTGCAGTGGTCCAAACCTGTAATCCCATCACTTTGGGAGGCCGAGGTGGGTGGATCACAAGGTCAGGGACCAGCCTAGGCAATATGGTGAAACCTCATCTCTACTAAAAATACAAAAATTAGCTGGACGTTGTGACAGGTGCCTGTAGTCCCAGCTACTCTGGAGGCTGAGGCGGGAGAATCGCTTAAATCCAGGAGGCAGAGGCTGCAGTGGGCCTAGATCACGCCACTGCCCTCCAGCCTGGGAACAGAGTGAGACTCCATCTCAAAAAAAAAAAAGAAAAAAGTTTGCGTGATTTATAATATTATATTTATAGAAGTTCTTTGTAGGTTTTACATTACATTTACTATTAAATCTTTCATTGAAAATACCATATAGATAGTTTTTAGTTCAATAAAAATAGAACAGAAAACGTTGAAATTCTTGAGAAGAAAATTCATTTTACATGAACATAATTAGGATATTGAGATGAGATTGTCTTACTAAAATGATACAAAACTGCAACCTTCTTATCATGGTCACATAGAGGAAAATAAAACGTACGTGATCAAAGCTCACAGTGGATCATGCATTTTTTTCTAACAGATTGTCAAATCCCTATTCAACATAGCATGTCTGGAGTTGTGTTTGTGAGCCTGGATGCTTGATTTGTGTTGTCAGAATCGTGAGGGCAGAAGCTTGTCTAGTTCATCACTTTTCCTCCTACAGTGATTGAGACTTCAAGCAAGCTGAGATGTGACAGAGGACAAAAATGAATTCTGTGATAAAACTTGCTTAAACTATCAAAGGATGATTCACATCCAAGGTTGAAAGTAGTGTGCTAAGCTACTTTCTTTCCCCCACAGAACTGAAACCAATGAAACCTATGCAGATAAACTTTGTATACTGCCTACAGTTTATGGGACAGTTACTCCTTCATCATCTTATTTGATTGTTACTGAAAACCCACTATTGGAGTTATTATATTCTTTTCCCCACTGGAACACTGAATTTTGGAGATGTATAATAGAATGACCTCCGTAAGGTGACTTCGTAAATTTCTTAATCATCCTAACTCATAGTCACTGGTCGTCCCACTGAGTGTTTTCCGTGGATAAGTATATCAGGAGAGAGTGTGAAAGTGCAGGAAGCAATACTGAATACAAGTGTACAGTATACATGTTTAAACTCTGTGAGGTCATCACAAGGGCCTTCATGTTACATTTTACGTTTATTTCTAAGTTATGTGGGCACATTGTGTGTGTGTGTGTGTGTGTGTAATTTGGCCTATTATATATATAGGGTACATGAGATGTTTTGACACAGGCATGCAATGTGAAATAAACACATCATGGAGTATAGATATCCATCCCCTCCAACACCTATCCTTTGAGTTACAAAGAATCCAGTTACACTCTTTAAGTTATTTTAAAATATACACTAACCCTTTAAGAAGTAACTGTCTGTACTTGTATCTACTACTATGTAACTATTGAAAGAAAATGTTAGTGGTCATCTAAAACTAAAAAATTGATGGTATTACGTATTTTAAAATATCTTAATTCCATGCTAGTATAATTGACATCCCTTTATTTCAAATCATTTTTAAGATCGTTCACCTAAGTTTTAAAATTCTTGGAGTTACGCCTGAGTAGCAGCATCCTATCTAGCCGAGGTGGATGCTGAGGACTGTTACTGTACATAGTAATCTGAGTATTTCTGTGATGGAAAGTAGGTAATATGCATATATACCAAGACTAGGAATAAGAAGAAGATTGAAGGGAGTGAGAGACTCTTTTGAGGCTGAGAGAAGATGCCAGTTAAGACTTTAGCACGAGGAAAAACTTAATAAAGGAATTCTTTAAGTCATTTACTTGTGTAGGAGAAAACACTTATTGGGGTGACTTTGGTATCCTTTAGTAGCCTCCCTTATCCCCTCTGACAGTCTGGGAGTGTGAGAACACATATGGATATAATGCGATGGTCTGTCATCTGAAGGTCTGCAGGTGCTCTCAGAGCAATTACTCAGACTGCACCATATGAACTGTGGACAAGATGTGTTGCTTCTTATATTTGCACAGCTTCTCTCGTGAACTGTATCAGTTTCTTTTATACAAAACAAATTTAACATGTACACTTAAAAATGAGAGGATGTGAATTATTTGACAGGAAATTTAAAATGAGTCAAATTTTAAGATAGGAAGAAGACACAAAAGTGATAATATCAAGTTATGAGAAGGTCTTATTGCTAAATGTCATTTGATCTTTAATTTCTAATTTTTCTCAAATAAAACAGAATTTGGTAAAATATTGTGGTGTATATAAGCATGCACAATCAGAAGTGCTAGGTAGAGATGGGGTGGGACAAGGATAGGTTACACAACAAGAATCATTGATGTTTATTTATACATTTAATCATAGCACATTCAGTGTGAGTATCCTCTGTCATTAGAACTGAAGGTACAGTAAGAACAAAAAATGAAACAAAAAAACACAGACATGCATGCACACACAGGCACGCACTACCTGACCCCTTCTAGAATGTACTTTCTGGTGGGAGATAACCTGCTAAGCAATGGGTAATCTCACCAGAGTTACTTCCTGGATCATGTTTACAAAAGCTCAGGTGCGCTGGGTACAAGTGAAGAGGGCAGTTAGTCCATGCTGGGGGATTCTGGAAAGACTTTTCATAGGAAGGAAATTGAAAGATTGGAACTGAAGCAAATTTGGCTGAGTGAAGAGGGCAAGAATTCCAGACAGATGTGAGAGTATATTCAAAAGGCTGGAGGTGGCTTCTTGCATCAAAGGTTCAATTCTGAGTGAATACAGTCACTCGTGGGTATTCTCCCAGATTGAGGAACGTTCTCTTGAACTTTTATAAAGTCCTCTTGCCATGATCTGTGAAAACAACATATAAGAAAAACATGGCTGGTGGAGAAGAATAATTATTCAGAACAGCAAGAAACACATTTCCTCTTAGGGTGAGTAAACATTACATATATATTCCTGTACACACACACACACCCATCACTTCTGTGGGTAATTAACATTTATTGGTTATCCTTCTATTACCTGAGTAAAATAAAATGTATTTTGGAAAATATTCATTGTATGTTAATAAGCATCTCAATTTCTATGTTTACAGTATAAAGTGTCATTTTCACAAGTGTATAGTGATTATGGTATCACAAACTTACATACAGAGAATGCTGTGTTTTCAGGGGACAGTATAAAGACATTATCTTTAAAATGGTCCTAAAAACATAAACTCCCATTAATTCATGTTATACACATTTTATATTAAGTAATGGTAATTTTTGAGATAGCTTAGGAAGATTAAAACAGAATTTATAATGGAACTGGAATTCTCCTGAATATACCCTTATAATATAAAGTGTGTTTAGCACCCCCACTCAGATTGGCTGACTATAAATGTTGCCTCTGGCTGGTGGATGAGGTTTCAGAATGGAGTGTGAGAGGGAAGGAACAAGTCGCTTAAAATTGGCTGTTTCTGACCCTAGATCATCATAGATCACCATTATAATGTCCTCCCTCCTCCCCTCCCCTCTCTTCCCCTCTGCTTTTCCTTTTTTCTTTTTTTGACAGAGTTTTGTTCTTGTCGCCCAGGCTGGAGTGCAATGGCACAGTCTCGGCTCACTGCAAGCTCTGCCTCCTGGGTTCAAGCGATTCTCCTGCCTCAGCCTCCTAAGTGGCTGGGATTACAGGCATGCATCACCCACGCATGCCTAACTTTTTGGATTTAGTAGATGCAGGGTTTCACCGTGTAGGTCAGGCTCGTCTTGAACTCCTGACCTCAGGTGATCCACCTGCCTCAGTCTCCCAAAGTACTGGGATTACAGACGTGCACCACCACGCCTGACCCACCATCGTAATTTCTGAGAAGACGTCCTCAGTAACTAAATCCTTGATTCCTGAGAAAAACTATCTTGTTGCAGACATATATTTTCCTTTTGAAAACTAATTTTATTAAACTCACTTTCAAGATATGACTGAATTCCCTGGATTTATACTGCCGGCATTTCCAATATACATTTTCTCTCTAAACACTTCGTTATTAATATTCTAATTTTCCTATGTGTAGACTCAAGAAATTGACTTATCTTGAACTGACTTGAGTCACTCATTTTGGCCATCCATAAATATAATACTATCTAGAATAAGTTTGAGTAGACTTGCGGGTGAAGACCTGACCCGTTTGGTTCGTTAGCCTAAGATTCTTAGAAAATACATTGACTCAACATTATAAATATTACAGATACTAGGTAGCAATTTTCATGATAAGGTACCTTGATTGATCTCAACAATGTCTCCTATTTGTCTTTTCATTTTATTTTCCTCTACTGTCTTAGCTCTTTTGGGCTGCTGCAGCACAATGCCTCGGGCTAATTTATGAACAGAAATGTATTTCTCATGGTTCTGGAAGCTGGGAAGTCCAAGATCAAGGCACGGGCAGTTCTGGGGTTTGTTGAGGGCTGTTCTCTGCTTTCAAGAGAATATCTTGTTGCTGCATCCTCTGGAGGGAAGGAATGTTCTGCTTTCACAGGGAGGAAGGTGAAAGGACAAGAGGCAATGAACTCCAGGTCAAGCCCTTTTTTAATGGGGGAGCCTACTGCACTGACAAGAGAGAAGCCAGCACAGCCTAATTACCTCTTCTAGGCCTTGCTCTCAATACTGTCGTGTTGGTGAAACTCAGATTTTAGAGGGGACAGATTCACACGTACTATGTTTATTAGTAGTACAATGTATTAGAGCATTGATATTGAACCTTTTCATATTCTGGTAGAAAGTGTTAACTACATTTAGAGTATTGGATAATGAATCATTTCTTTTTATGTCAATATTTTATGAATGATCTGGAGCTAATGCAAACTTTCACTTTCTAGCAAAATAATTGATAACATGCATTAAATAGCCATGGAATAGCTCATAGATGATGTACATTACATCCCCATTAATTTTTGTTACTATATTGAAAATTTTGGTCATAGTTCTAAGGAATCAAATTTATTAGATTATTTATTTATGCTAAATTTTAAGTACCAGCAAAGTTTCATAGTAAGAAAGACAATTTAACATTTAATTCTAACCTGTAGTTCTAAATATATTCTAATTGGCAGAACTAGTTTTTTTCCCCTTGGGCAAGAGATTATTTCTGAATTATAGCTATGAGTAAATTACAAAGTGTTTTAATTTCAAGTATGTTTTAATTTTACAGGATTTTAATTTTACGTTAGAGATTTTAACTATGTTTCTCTGCTAACTTTGTAGAAGTAAGACATGACATTTTACGTAATCATTATTTTCTTTGTTAAACTATTGCCTCACTGAAAGCAATGGCTCTGTTATATTCATCCTTGCATCTAAGTGGCTTATCTTTTGGTACATGTATTTTAGGTGCCCAAACAATTCAAGTCGTAATAACAAAAGAAAAAGAAAATAAACCAAACATACACACACCCCCCAGAACTTCAATACCCTTTTAAAAACTCACTTATTTAAAATTACACATGTAGGTGTATCTGTGTGTGGTGATTGTAAAAATGATATATATCTGCATATATGTACAAACACATACATATTCACAAGTGTGTTTATATATAAATTATTTAAACTTCCACATGCACATACCTGCACGTATGTGTGGAAATTATTAGTGGAAAGTTCTTGGTAAAATTATGAAAATGTATCATTCAAATTTATTTCACTGAAATATCGAGATTGAGTAAAGAAAGACAAGTTTTATCAATCTGAAGTAACCTGATTCAGCTATCCCTTTTCACCTGTGTGTCTTTTTAAAGCACAACATCACAGTGCTTGTCTGGACGTTGGAAGTTGGCTTTTTTACGTTTATATCCCTGTCCTTTTTCTAATAAGTATTTGAGCAGACATACACATTGTGCAGTAAGTTAGAAAATGGGTCATGAGGTCAAGGTGGATTAGCAAAAGGAGAAGAGGAGGGTGTCCTGTAAGAATCAGGACAAAGGTCTGAGTCTGGGAGGAACGCCTACTTTTTGCTCTCAGATTTCCACAAAAAGAGAGAAAAGAGAATGCATTCTGTGAGTTTTGAAGCTCATAAATACAAAATAAGTCTGTCCCAGAAATCCCATACATTTCGTGCATGGAAGGGGCCTTGAGTGATGTCCTTGAGCCCTCAGGAGTCACCGACACCAACATGGGATTTCATTCAAAGGAAGAATTTTTCAGGGGGCAATTTTCTTTTTTCTTTTTCTTTTTTGAGGTGGAGTTTCTCTCTTGTTGCCCAGGCTGGAGTGCAATGGCGTGATCTCGGCTCACCGCAACCTCTGCCTCCCAGGTACAGATGGGGTTTCTCTGTGTTGGTCAAGCTGGTCTTGAACTCCTGACCTCAGGTGATCCTCCTGCCTCAGCCTCCCAAAGTGCTGGGATTACAGACGTGAGCCACCGCACCTGGCTGGGCAGTTTTTTTAGCAGAATAAATGCTTTTATGTTTTTAGTAGTGGTAACTTACATAAAATCAGAGAAATAGGAAAGACTTCAAATATCACGAAGTCTAGTACTATTTTAAAGTGATATTTCTGTCATTTCAGCTTTGTTATCACACACAGTAGCAATACTCTCCTAAATAGATCTTAGCATATTTTCTGTATCAATTTCTGACTGTAAATGCCTTAAGAGCAGTGACCTGTTCTGAAGTGTACCTAGCCTTCCATGCCCATCTCAAATGTTACAATCTTTGGAAATCTCTTCCTCCATCTGAACGACTGCCACACTCTGGTCCTGTCTTGCAGCCCTTTTCATATTCTGGCTTTTATTGTTACTGATTATGAACCTGGCATCCTTGTTCTGTAGATAGCCGCATTTCTAGGGGCCCTACTGATACAGTTTGTCTCTCTGTCCCCACCCAAATCTCATGTTGAATTTTAATCCCAGTATCGGAGGTGGGGCCTGGTGGGAGGGGATTGGATCATGGGCGTGGTTTCTAATGGTTTAGCAGCATCCCCCTGCTGCTGTATCGTGATAGAGTTCTCAGGAGATCTGCTTATTTTAAAGTATGTAACACTTCCCCTTTCACTCTCTCTTCCTCCTGCTCCAGCTAAGTAGGACACGCCAGCTTCCCCTTCACCTTCCACCATGATTGTAAGTTTCCTGCAGAACCGTGAGCCAATTAAACCTCTCTTCTTCAAAAATTAATCACTCTTAGGTAGTTCTCTATAGCAATGTAAGAATGAACTAATGAACCGACTGAACCCTGTACACCTGGGGAGGCCTAATGAAATGTCTCACACCTTCTTGACATGATGCTGGTATCTATCACCAGCAAAAAAACTGTGATATTGACAAAGGATACCTTTCTGTCATGTCTTGCAATAGTTAAATATTCTCAGGGTTTCTGTTGAATGCATTATCTTGTTTTAATATTAATATGGTAAGGCCTAAGTTAGCATCTAGCTGTCACTTTGTTAAAATATGAACCTTGATACCTATGTATTCTTTGCAATATCACAAGTTAAGTTGCCTTACTCTTGGTTAAATAAAATCGTCTGTAAAGAAAATTCCTATACTTTTTATGTAAAGTATTTTTATTGGAGGTTATCACTACAGAGTTTCCCAAGTAGGATGATCTGATATTTTCAACTTCTTACATTTATTGAGCAGAGCAATGTCACATGCATTTTCTCATTCTAAACTAGCACATTTAGTTTTCATATTTCAATGAGGAAGAAAGGAAACATACTTTTCAAGTTGAACAAAACCATCTTCATTGATTTAATGTAAATAAAGGCCATATTTATATGTGCATATGTGTTCCAACACAGTCTGAATCTATACTTTTTTCAAAGGATTGTGCCATATTTAAAAGTTTCCCATAAACATTATTGACAATATCTGCTGATGTTAAGAGCAGTTCTTAATGTGATATTACCCCATGTTCTTGTAATCCTAATGTGCTGAAATTCTATTTAGTTTTATAATTGTGGTCATCTATGGAGCTGCCTCAGAATGCTCCCATGGAGAGGACTCTACTTTGTTTTATAAAAACACTTTTATGCCCTGAGTTATCTTCCTGACTTCATCAGACGCCTGCTGAAGCACCACCTGTCTTTTTGGCACCTGAACCTAATTTGAAGTGCTGGCTTTGCCTTTCCAGGGCAAATCTAGTGTATTCTATGAACAAGGGGCAACAGGTGCAGCTCTTGCAAGGAGCTGGACCAGGGATGGGACTGGCGGAAGGGAAGATGTTCCCGTAGAAAAGATGACACTTCCAGTTTTATACCGACTACCCATGAAGAGCCACTCCTGCCTGGCACCTACGCCTTGCTGAAAAGATCTAAGCAACTTTGAAATAGGCAGGATGCCATTGTGACAGATGGGTCTCTGTGTGGCCAAGATGCCAAGTATTCTATGCATCAAGTGTCTCTGCTAAAAGTTTGAGTCCCCGCCAGGAATATCCACATGGATGTCTGTCTCTAAACCTGGACATCGTGTTTAGGGCATGATGCTCTCCCAAAATCCACTGCCGCAGGCGTTAACATTCCCTGGTCTAAGGTCTAAGTGGGAAGGTTGGAAACTGCCAGCCCAGAGTTTAATTGGATACCACCGTCCTCCAGCTGTTCCTGCTCCTGCCCTCTTCTGGAGACGTACGTCTGTGACACCTCAAAGCTGCCCTTTCGCCAGGCCTGCTTTTTGCATGGAAACAAGAAAAAATAAACATGTTGGTTCTGAGGAAGGAAAGATTGTAAGCAGATATGAGGTTTCCAGTCTGTATTTGACAACACAGTGTAAACAATTTATTATCTGAAATACGGATCAGCTCTATGATGGTTAGACTATATGTAATCGAATTACTTTTTAATTAGTAATTTTTAATTATTAATTACTAATTATTTTAGCAACAGATAGCTTTTTACCATTGCAGTAAATCTACATGGGAAAATCTGTTTTTTGGGTGAATATTATGCCTGTGAATTGGAGTATTGGTGTTAGATTTTTTTTACAGACGTATTTTATATAGGTGTTACCTATACATAGGTATATGTATGTGATAGGTATGCATTTCTCTTATATGTAATGATGAGCATGTGGATTCCATTTTGTTCATTCCGCAGCCACAGTTGGTAAGACTTGACTTGGCCTGACCATATTACATCTGAGAAATTGAATGTATTTAATTCAATTTGCATTCCCTCCACACATGACATTTCTCATATCTGATATGAATTGAATGAAATACCATAGCTATTGCCCAGTAATTAGATGTGAAACAGAAAGTGCATCATCATCATCATCATCATCATCGTCATCCTGACTTTCTTTGGATAAACGTTCTTTTCCTGTTTTCTGTGACTTGGGAATACCGCATGTCTTTCTTGGGACTTCAGGAAGTGGATATGAAATAGCATTGGGTCAAACTCTCCGATGTCCACAGGCCTCCGCCACAGCTTTGTCTTAGATTGTGGTTACATGTGAACGCATGTAGGCAGTGACATAAACTGAGTAAATATGTTACTCTCTTGAGTATGAAAACATCTCATTTTTATTACTTATTTCCTTTGCTGAGTTCATTTTTATGGATTGGTGTCTAAACAGAGGGTCTGCTACAAAAATTGTAGAAGTTAAAGGCGACCATTCTATTTCTATCTTCTAATTTTTTTTAAGTGAAATGTTCCTCTTCTCTCTGCACACTCATCTGCATAATTCCATAGCTTTGTAGCACAAATGATCACACCTGTAATTCTATAGAGACTCATGACTGTGTGCTTTTGTTTGTTTAACTTTCAATGTACTATGTAGGGAGTTCAACTCAAATCAATCATCCGTAAATTTAAAATCTTCTCTAATTCAGGTATCATACTAAGATTTGTTTCTTCAGGAAATGTCTTTAAGAAGCTGCAGCATCTCACCTTATATATGAAATAATCTTCACTGAATTTACGGTTTAAAATCTTAATTGGCTACAATTAATTAGAGTCCTATTTTGTATAGATTCCTTTGGTTATTGCATTAATTAAGAAGGATGCACAGTAATTGGGTTCCGTCCAAAGAATAATATCCCTTACAGCTGCTGGCTGGAGAAGCTCTTCTGGTTATGAGGTCCCAAGGAGTCTGGTGGGAAGGTTGGCATGCAATTTGGCAGGGACTTCCTAATTCTGGTAACACATGGACAACTCCCTCACTTCCAGATTTGTCAGTGGTTCTTCCTAAGATTAATTGCAATCAGGAAAAGTATGAAGATGGAATTCTAATCTGCAAAGTACATCTGGTTGACACAGAACTCAGTCTTGGCCCAGCAACAAATACTGCAAAACATATGGACGAGGGCGTTATTAAATGAGCTGTGGATGCATATGTTGGTGGCATTCCCCTGTAGAGCTCTTTGAGGGCAGGGCTTCTTTTTAAAATGAGACATTTGGGGGTAGTTTTTATTCTCTATTTCATGCTCATGAACAATGGGTCATTAATAGCATTCAGTGAAGAAATATTCATTGAGTGTCTGTCCAAGCACTTGACTAGGAATTAGGAAAACAATCCAGGAAAAACAGCGGTCCCACCCCCAGAAGCATTTCAAGGAACAGAGGTGAGGCAGTAAACAATTATTGAAAGTAATTATAACACCATGTGACGGGGACAGCAATGGAATCCACACATCTGTGGCATGAAAGAGAAAAAAACCTGTATTGTCAGAGGGAGTTGGGGATATACCTCAAAGCAATGCTTTAGGTTTGCACCAACCTAATCTTTATAAAATTATTATTATTATACTTTAAGTTCTGGGGTACATGTGCAGAATGTGCAGGTTTGTTACATAGGTATACATGTGCCATGGTGGTTTGCTGCATCCATCACCGTGTCATCTACATTAGGTATTTCTCCTAATACTATCCCTCCCCTATCCCCCTACCCCCTGTTATCCCTCCCTAGCCCCACCGCCACCCCTCAACAGGCCCCGGTGTGTGATGTTCCCCTCCCTGTGTCCATGTGTTCTCACTGCTCGACCCTCTTTACAAGCCCCGCTGTCCTGTGCCTGTTCTGAGCGGTGGACTCTGCTTTGCTCTGTGCTCCCCCATGATTATTTTAAAGCAGCTGGTACTGGCTGGGCGTGGTGGCTCACACCTGTAATCCCAGCACTTTAGGAGGCCAAGGCGGGTGGATCATTTGAGGTCAGGAGTTCAAGACCAGCGTGGTCACCACGAAACCCCGTCTCTACTAAAAATACCAAAAAAAAAAAAAAAAAAAAAAAAGCTGGCTATGGTGTCTGGTGCCTGTAGTCCCAGCTACTTGAGAGGATGACACAGGAGAATTACTTGAACCCAGGAGGTGGAGGTTGCAGTGAGTGAGGGTTGCTCCACTGTACTCCAGCCTGGGTGACAGAGCAAGACTCTGTCTTAAAAAAAAAAAAGAAAAAAGAAAAGGCTGGTGCTTTATGTCATTTGGCCTCCAAAATTTCAAACTAATAGAAAGTCAGTGGTGGCTACCTGTTTTCCTTAGACCAGAAACATGAATAAATAAAAGGGCTAAACTATATGGTTCCTGACCCACATGTCATACGTATTTACAAAGGAAGCAAAGAAATCTTGAGCTACAGTAGTAAGGAAAGCTTTGGAGAGTGTTCGTTTCAGACTGCCCCAGCGAAGTCACCAAATGCGGGACTGAGAAGAGCTACAGGGCGTCTGGCGTGAAGGCTCCAGCGTCTTGTATGGAAGAGTTTTCAACGCTCTCCTCCTGTTCTCACCTTAAATCCTTATCTAGCCTTCTCCAAAGTGGCATTGGGCTACACAACCCCGCAGCAAGTTTTCCTGTTAAAAAAAAAAAAAAAGAAAGCAGAAAATGATTTCTCGGTGTAAGTACTTCTTTCCTCTTCTTTTATTAGATTCTGATTGTTTCCACGTCATTTTAGTACAATCAACTGCCTTCGCATGTTCTTGCCAATGATGTCAGTGTTAGCTCTGGAAGCAGGTCTTCACCTTGCTCAGTGAGAGGACTTTTCTAATTTTACACATTGTCTTTTTTTTTTGAAGCTATGTTGAGTACCAGAAAAGTACAGGATCTGAAATTGGAATGAAATGGCATTTAGGGTTGGGGTTCTTTTGTTCCCTCTAAGAAAGGTTACAGAAGACAGGCAAAAAGAGTACATACTTCTTGTGGATAAATTGTTAAACTGAACTTTCTGCATCGGGCTTAAAATAGTACGAGCTAAAATATGTTGTCACAAAATACTTGTCTAGTAGTTTTGCTGATGAGCTTGTCATAAGCCTCAAAGAGGGAATTGTCAAATTTACTTGGAGAGAAATGAGGAAACACCCTGAGGTTTAATGAGCAACTACAGTCTAGAAGTGAATTTGGCTGGTGCTTCTATGTTGGAACCCCAAGAAGAGACCAATACGTGGTCTAATAGCTTCTTGCTAGAGTTGATTCAGTTTCTGGATGGTTCTAAAAACTTATTTCAGCCATTTATGCAGACTTTGAGGGAGTTACTTAATCTGTAAATTATATAAGCATTTCCTCATAGGAAGTCAAAATGCTTCTGTCCGGAGGGCTCTGAGATCCCTGAAGGCAGGTAAAGGGCAGGTGTTAGCAGTAAAGTTTGGGCCTGACTTGAGCTTAAGGGAAGTTATTAAGGAATGTTAATGACATTGAGGTATAGACCTATACCTTAATCACATCATATTGGGAAAGTGTATTCATGGGACCTGGATAAATATGCTGTGTCAGAGGCTGAAGGACTTACCTAAAATATCTGGGGAAAGATCAACAGAATGTTTCCAGTGATTTTCAAAAATAATTGGCTTTCATCTACATATTGGTTAAGTTATCCTCTCGGCATCTGATGAAACACTTTATCCAGTACCTATAGACAGAAATTATGACAGGTGGAAAAAGGTCATTTGAAAGTGATGGAGCAGACAGAATTTGAGGAAAAGCAAAAATCTTTAATATGCATTGGTGTTAATTCGTTTTCACACTGCTGATAAAGAAATACCCAAGACTGGGCAATTTACAAAAGAAAGAGGTTTAATGGACTTATGCTTTCACATGGCTGGGAAGGCCTCACAATCACAGCGAAGGCAAGGAGGAAGGAGGCAAGTCGGATGGCAGCCGGCAATGAGAGAGTCTGTGCAGGGAAATTCCCCCTTAAAGAACCATCAGATCTCCTGAGGCTTATTCGCTTCATGAGAACAGCATGGGAGAGACCTGATTCCATGATTCAATTACCTCCCTCTGGGTCCCTCCCACATCACATGGGGATTCAAGATGAGATCTGGATGGGGACACAGCCAAACCATATCAGTTTATGACTATTTAATGAAATTTATCAATTGGGTGACTATGTTTTCGCACCTTATAAAGTCCTTGTTGAGGTGACACAATATACAATTATCTGCTTTATTAACTTTTACACTTTCATAGAATATCTTAAAACACATTTTTATGGACTGAATGTTTGTGCCCCTGCCAAAATTAATATGTTAAAATCTAATCCTAAAAATGATGATATTTGGAGGAGGAGACTTTGGAAAGTGCTTAGATCATGAGGAGGGAGCCTTCATGAATGGAATTAATGCCTTTATAAAAAAGCTTCAGAAATTCCTTGTCCTTTTTACCAAGGGAGAACACAGCAAGAAAGTGCCTCTTATAAATCAGGCAAGAGCCTGCATCAGACATCGAACTTGCTAGTAACTTCATCCTCAACTTCTCAGCCTCCAGAATGTAAAAAATAAACTTCTATTGTTTGTAAGCAATCCAGTTTATAGTATTTTCTAATAGCAGCCAAAATTGACTAAGATATATCATCAACATTGACAGAAAAACCTTATAACATTGTATAAATTTTGATATCTACTTTGACTGTTCTCTGTGATGAGATAATACAGTGGAAGTGTAAATCGTCACATTTGCCAAGATGAATAATGATTTAGTTCAATATAACAAGTGTATGTGTGTGTATAATGAAGCACAATGTGAAATATATGTTCTGCAACATTATAACATTACAACTGACATAAATATTTAGAGAATAGTATAATTAAGATTCAGTCCTAAGTAGCATCTGATTTTGTGAGTTACAGAAAGAGTAGGAGTCAAGAATCTGAGATGCTATTAGTTATTTGTGTATGCTGAAACATTTCAATCATTGATAACGTTTAGAAAAGATAAATAATATAGTAAAATCATCAATAAAGTTTACAAAAGATAGATAATATAGTAAAATCATCCATGAGACTCCAGTTTCAGATTGTCATATAAAGGGCTCATTCCTATCCTCATAACAAGAAAACCCCCAAATCAATGACTTCTCTGAACCCATCAGAGAACTGAGGTTGCAGGTTAAGCTGCCACCTGAAAATAAAGGACAAGTGGGCCTACAGAGTCACAAGCAAGACAAGTGTACATGAATCAGAAGTCATAGGAGCCATATACACGTAGGATCACTTATGGTCACTTTCATGACCTGCTGGAGGTCACTAGTGTGAGAGAGAGAAAGTCCTGGGGGCTGCAGTCTTAGGAGGTCCCTACACCCATTGTCTTTACTTCCAGGAACCCCACTAGGTTCCAGGAATATCCCTGGAAAATTCCAGGTATATCCCTTTTTACCTCCGGCAGGCCAAGGAAAAATGGACATTGTGAAGTATCCTAGATCCTTCTACATCAGAAAGGCTTTTTCTTTAGGGAAAAATCTCTGCTAGCAGGTTATCAGGGAAGGGTGTTACTGCCATATCAGACAGACCTCTTTAGGTGTCCTGTCTTGCTAATGGAAAATTCATACTCAGTAGGTGTCACGGCTTCAAGGAAATAAAATGGGAACGCTATAACTGGAAAAGTTGTAGGAGGCAAGGAGGAAAAAGGAGCTATTTTGTTGAGAAAATTTTTTGAAAAGTCATAGCCCCAAAACACAGGATCACTAAAAGACTCACAGCGAATAGGAAGGTTATAAAAGACTCTTCCATCCCTCACTACCACAGCAACAGACCTCTCTCTTTTTAACAGTAGATTACAGCAGAACACCCTGTAAGGCACAGAGTTCTCTGTGAAGAAAAGCAAACCCTCTGACACCCACAGCTATAGCAAACATTAAACATAACACAACTGCTAGTCAGATTAATACAACTGTGCTGAAGTCCTGTGTGTCTCATTTTTTATTAATCAGTACATGTCAGGATTTTACCAAAAACAAAACAAAAAGGCACGGGGCATGCTAAAGGCAAGAAACACACGTTCAGAAGAGGCAATGCTGTGGAACGACGAACATTTGAGGGATATCTTGACAGTGACAGGGAGTTTAGAACAATTAGGATTTACAAGATAAACTGTTTTAGATTATTACGATAAGATATTTTAGATACATGATGACAGAAATGAAGAATACCTCTGATAGACCCATTACCAGATGGGACACAGCCTGGAAAGCACTCAAGAAGCTTGATTGTTGTTGAATAAAAACTTCCCACAATGAAATGAAAAGAGAAAAAGAAAAGAAAAACAAAACAAAGCAAAAACCAGAACAGAACATCCAAGAACGATGGAAAAGTTTCAAAATTTTACCATAAAATTGATTAGAATACCAAGAAAGAGAAAAAAAGCAGAGAAACAAAAAAGGGTTGAGGAATATACTGAGAGCTTTCCAAAATTAATGATAGACACCAAACTACAAGACCAAGAAGCTCAGAGAACACCAAGAAGTATAAATCCCAAAATGTCTACACCTAAATATATCATATTGTTACTGTACACAACCAGAGACAAAGGAAACCTTGAAAGAAATCAAATTTATGAGGGAATATTTTACCTAGAGAAGAGCAAGTATAAAAAGAGATTCAAATTTCTTGTCAGAAATTATGCAAACAAGAAGAGAATGGAGTGCAATATTTAAAGTATTGAAAGGAAAAATACAACTACCTAGAATTCTGTACCCAGCAAAATCATACTGCAAAAATGAAGGACAAAAAAGACTTCCTTGGAGAAACAAAAACAGCTTAAATTAAGCAATAGAAAACTATTATTAGAGTCCACCAAAGAAAAGTAATTATTTTAAATATAATTGTTCCCAGATGGTATTCTATTTCTTGTGTATCTATGCCTATATCTGGGTTATGACATTACTTTTATTTTCTAACAAATATGATTTTAACTCACTTAAAAAATTATGGCTGCAGGATATTATTAATAAATAATGGCCAAAGTGTGATGGCTCATGCCTGTAATCCCAGCATTTTGGGAGTCTGAAGAGGGAGGATTGCTTGAGCCCAGGGTTTTCAAACCAGCCTGGGCAACAAAGCAAGATCCCATGTCAACAAAAAATAAAAAAAAAAAATCAGCTGGGCATAGTGGCATGTGCCTGTGGTCCCAGCTACTCTAGTGGTTGACTGGGGGATCGTTAGAACCTGGAAAATCGAGGCTACAGTGAGCCACGTTATTGCCACTGCCCTTCAGCTTGGGTAACAGAGTGAAACCTGTCTGAACAAAAAAACAAAAAAAAAAAAACAGAACAAACAACAAAAACAAAAGCCAAAAATACTTCTAAAAACATTTTTCCATTTAATTCTAGTAAGAGTGCTGTGAGGTTAGCATTTTTTATTTATTTTCTAGGGAAAGATGCGGAGGTTTAGAATATTTATGTATTTTGCCCAATGTACTATTTGCAGTAATTCATACTTGAGGGATTTTAACAAGGGACCTCCTCATTTAGGAGCCCAAGCTTTTAGCCATTTTGTCTGAAGGTTAATAGCGGGAGAGTTCTTTTTAGCTTTTATAGTAGAAATCAATGTAGAAGGTACATGACAAAATAGAGAATAATTTATTCTTAAAATAGATAAAATAGTTTTTCTCTAGGAAGATTTCAAAAAGAGTAGAAGTTGTGGAGAAAAACAGAAGGACAAGGAAAGTGATTTAAGTAAGAATATCTCATCATTATTCCCTAACTCTTGCACTCACAGAAAGCAGCAATTATCTTGACGGTGGTTTGTTACATACCAAACAGAAAATAGGACATTCTCCCACTGTTATGTTAAATGCAAACATTGTGATGGCACCTTAAGACATATAGATGAATTCAGTCTTGAATAAGTACAATTGTATTGTATTTAGTAGGCAAATCATTTACAAAAGACTAATAGGAAAATATTCCCTACTGTACTCAATTTCCACATTCATTCACATTTTGAAACTAAAGGTACTTTCAAAAAAGACGCTCTAGGCCAGGTGCGGTGACTCACACCTGTTTTCCTAGCACTATAGGAGGCCAAGGCAGGAGGATCAAGAGGTCAGGAGTTTGAGACCAACCTGGCCAGTATGATAAAACTTTGTCTCTACTAAATAAGCCGCACAAAAATTAGCCAGGCATGGTGGCATGCACCTGTAGTCCCAGCTACTCAGGAGGCTGAGGCAAGAGAATTGCTTGAACCCGATAGGTGGAGGTTGCAGTGAGCTGAGATAGTACCACTGCACTTCAGCCTGGGGGACAGAGGGAGACTCTGTCTCAAGGAAAAAAAAAAAAAAAAAAAAAGAAAAGAAACTCAAAACTTAATGGCTACATTGGAAACACAAGCTTCTTTAAAATATTTAGAAGAAAAAATAATGAAGAAAAAGCAAGGTATGTGAAATCCTGTAAGAGGATGTGTTCCTTTGCTACAAAAAACTTAGTGAACAAAGTCCCTGGTCCTTTAAGTTGGTGGGGCCAGACCACCTCTATTAATCCCTTTGATTCCTCAGTGTTCTACCCACAATGACATAAGTTGTTTGCAAGAATATGTTTTAAACTAAAATATTACTTAATCAACAAAACCTATAAAGAGTGTTAATTGAATAATGCATTTGCTTTGTTAACATTTACTCAGAAAAGAGTTAAGGAAGTGCCCTCTTCAGAACATACACAGCCAATAGTTTCTTCTGCTAGTAAAAGGATTATTTTCTAAACCCAAGTGTTCCCATAGTAAACTTCCTCTTAAGAGGAGAGTGCAGGTAGCATCTAGAAACCTACCACATAACCTACCAGGATAATTAGATTATTGGTCGGCTCCAGAGGTGAGAGGACCTGAAAGTTTCTTAGAGCGTTTTTTAAAAATATATTATTTTAATTTCTTGGATCAAATTTTCTGCAAAAAGCGGTTTCTTTGAAAGTGTTTAAAGACAGGAAGAATGAGTGGGAATTTGAGAGACTCAGACTGGTGGAAGGAAAGGGTGGCTCTGAGAAAGGGAATTAGAAGTGAGTATAATAATTTTAAAGATGGTAAGATTTTTTTAAAATTTCTTTACAAAGTTAGGGCCAATAGGGAATAGATACAAATAATAGGTGTCCTGTGTTAGAATGTCTGAAGCAGAAAGTGAGTGTCTTTCACTATGTGTGTGTGAAATATTTACATACACATATATAAATATATACTGTGTATATTTATATTTTATAAATATAAACATTTTATAAATCTACTTATTTGACACAGTGGGTTATCCATTACACTCTGGGCACCTTAAACTTCAGCAAACAACTGAAAATAGCAGGAGAATATGTTGCATAGAGGTGAGATAAAGCCTGAATCAAAATCACAGATGAGATATCAAATATAACTTTTTTTTTTCCAGAGATGTGTTTGAATAGTACTCCCAGAATTTCATTCCTTATGACATTTAAAAGCTGAGTATATACAGCACTAAAAATACATGACAGGGAACAATCCTATGCTGGCAGAGAAATTTTTGAGAGCTTCAAAAGGTCCCAGCTATTTTTAATTTCTACTCTCACACTACCTTAGAGTGAGTAATGCCTTTGCAAATTGTACTATGTCGGTTGAGGTGACAGCATGGTTCCCTGTCCCAAGGAAGCCCTGGACAGTAGTCTACAGGAGTGCTTGCAGGCTCTTTTTGATTAGAAAATAAATGAATCTAGTACCGAAAGGTGGCAATTTACAGATAATTGTTGATATGGATCTTCATGTCAAAGTTGCTGTTTCACGTTACTGTAACTATCCAAAATAACTGCTCAAGTTTTTATGTATTAAAGGTATTTACTTTTAAATTTTGCTTTAGGATCACGTTTACTGATGTTACCTTCTTCCATTTTAGTCTTCCCAGCACTTAACAAGGACAGACTCACAACACTCTTGAAGTTCTGGTTGACTTAGATAGTTGGGCACCCCATTGCTCACTCACATAGGTGTTTAATGATATGGCCGCATGTGCCTACAGAGAAGGCAGTGTAGAACATAGAAAAGGTAAAAGGCTCTGAGTCAGGACAATTAAGCCCCACCAAGTGTTTGACTTTGAGCATGTTTCTTATCTCTTAAAATAATCAGCTATTTTTATTTGTAAGATTCAGGTTATTTCTTCTTTGCCTGGCTACTGTGAAAGAGAGAGAAATTTAAAACCCAACCTTTCTGCATGCTGTAGGCATACATACTCACAGATGTAATAAATTATTGATTCTTTAATGAGAAATACATTTACTGTGCTTTCATTGTTTCTAAAATCTACAGTTGAGAAATAATCAGGAATTGGAGCTTGCTGTGATGCCCAATTTTAGGTTTTAGTTAATTGTCATGATATTACCAGAGTTCAGAGATTTGAAGAAGGTAGAACAGCTGCCCCCATTTTCTCTGACCCCAGAAATGATTCCAACCAACACTGGAATTTGAGCCTATCTTATCCTGGTTCTTTTCTGTGGGAAGTCGTTTCTTGAATCTTACACTAATGCCAGTCCTCCGACCTGCATATGTACCCTAGAACCAAAAGTAAAATAAAATAAATAAAAAACAAAGCCATATGATTTTTCTCTTTCTGAGAACATTTATTTAAATTATATTACCAAATTAATCGGCTTAAGGAAATGAATTGTTATTGGCATTGAAGGCATCCATGCAACTGATGTGGTTAAATCATGGGATAGGAAGCACTTCTTGGCCATTTGAATTAGAAGAGCCAGGTGATCACCAGGTTACAGGGCTAAGAAGACTCCAATTCTTTCTCCTCTCATCTTTCCATTGTGGAGCTCTGGCTGCTGCTTCTGTGCTGCAGAGTTATAGGACCTTTTTAGAACCTTTGATATAAATATTTAGTCCTAAATAACTTGCTTCGAAGGAAAGAGTTTCATATCCAAGTTTACTTCATAATGTTTTATCATGTAACAAGTTGACATTTACGGGCATTTTAAATTGCCATGAGCTAGACTACATACTGCTAAGTGTATATCTTTTGTGAGTATTTTCTGCAATTTTAAACAACATAGCTCATAAAACATTAAAGATGTACATTTGTACAATTGGTGTGTGCCTTAGCATGGTATCATTTTCAAGGGTAAAAAAAGTCACTCAACTGCTTGCACATCATTTTAAAGACATGAAGCTTTCTGAATTAAAACCACAGAGGTACATTTAAGAGCTACTTATCAAAGATGGTAATTTTATCCATAAAGCAATTGCTAAATGGAAATCAGAAAGGTCAGCTGTAATTCACTCCAGGGAATCAAGATGACACACTCAGTCTGGCTGCAGGAGTAGGGTTGGTCAGAGAGATGCACTGTTTCTAAACTCAATCAGGAGTGTTCCTGTGGGAAGACAGCATTAAAATCCAAGCAGGTCTGAAGCTATTGCAATGGCCACCTTCTTGGACCTCAGTGGATGCTTTGCTTGTGTCTGCCCACTTGTTCAGGAGGGAGGCTTTTCAAATTACAGCAGCAGCTTTACAGAGCAGATAATTATGGAAAGTTATGAATGACAGAAATTACTGCAGCTACAGTTTTCTTTTTTTGCCTTTGCTGGCTGTTCTGCATCCATTATAGTTTCCTTTTATAGCTTCCTTAGTTATTTGCAGTTAATTAACATCAATAAATGACTGAATATGTTATATAGTACTTTGACTGCGTTTTTATCTTTTTTTGCTTCTCTCTTTAGCAAACTATCATTCCTAATGTGTGACCACTGCAGTTAACACTAAAATTAAAATGGTTTTTGGCATTTGTTAAAAAAAAAAAAACAACAAAATTTATAATTTTGACTCTTTGGTTTCAATTTACATGCTTTCATATAGTCATATATATGTTAAAGTGTATATAAGTATTTTTATGTAAGTATATATGTATCTTTCATATATACATATGTGTATATATTAAAAATATGTATATATTTTTTAAAGTGTGCACATATATGTATATATATTAAAGCCACTTATAAATGGTATGAAAATACTACCTGCATGGCTATAGAAGTGTTATATGCTAATGTCATGTGGCATTAATTTCCCGTGATAATATAAGCACAAATACATATAATGGTATTTCTATAAGAGATTAAGCTAGGCCTTTTGATGGTTTTATTTTGTTTTTGTTTTCAGTAGGATAATTTGTTACTGACATTTGTTTAAGTGGTCAGATTTTGACATGATAATTGTTTCTGAAAGTTAGATGCCACTTAATATTTTTCTCAATAAAGGAGATTTTGTTTTTGTTTGTTTGGCCTAGTTCATGACCTAGATTTTTATGTTCATTTTCTCTAATTTGTAATAATTTCTGGATGATCATTACAATCACTAAATGCCACTAGAGGACACTCGATTTTGAAATTTTCTTACAACTGCCAAACCTTAACTAAGAGCTCATTTGAATTACATGTTTCATAGAAATATATAAGAATAGAATGATTGTTGTTATTTTCTGTATTATTCAAGTTAGTGGAATTACTGAGAAATCCAGATGCTTTTATTTTTTTGGCCTCTGCCTCACTGACTCTATCTTATTCTTTCTCTTTATCTCTGTATTGGCAACAATACTGGGTTTTTATAAAATTTGCAGTATTTTTTATAATTCAAACTTACAGCTGGAAGTTACTTGTATGACTCGTTAAAGATCAAATAGTGACATCAAAAATTGAATTCTATGTTCTTTAAGTATTCAAATCATGTGTGTATGCATACTAGTTGCAAGATATCTGTATAATAAGAAATAGTTCAAGGTGAAATAAGGGTCCAATGTTAGAGCAAAGGTAACTTCATATCAGTAGAACACTGTATGGCTCCATACCAGTACTCAAAGTTTATTATTAAATATAAAATGAAATGTGCTAAATAAGTTTATAGTTACATATTGCTTGGGTAAAAATATACATGGAATATCTATGTATGTATAGAAAAATAAAACATAAATGATAATAAAATAAAAATAAATGTATGTATATATTTTGATTAGAGGATACACATGAACTTCGTAACTGTGTTTACTGCCTGGGCAGTTAAGCTACAAATGTCAGAGGGAGACACACTTTCAGTTTATATATTTTGAGATATGTAGAATTTTGTAACATGTGCTTATATCACCTATTCAAAAGTAAATGATTAAAGTATATGTCGTAAAGTTTATAAAGAGTTAAAGAGATAATCAAAATATTAAAATGGTCAAAGGATGTTAATAGCCTCAGTATAATAATAATAATTAATTCTAAGAAGAAAATGACCTAAGTGTTTTATGTAAAATGTGATGAAAAGTTGCTATTTGCTTTGGAAACCACATTACATTTTTCATTTATTCCTGAAAAGATTATAGAGTACTGTCTTTTTTTTTTTTTTCCTTTAGAAATGGGGGTCTCACCCTGCTGCCCAGTGACATAGTTATGGCTCACTGCAGTCTCCAGCTCCTGGGCTCAATCAATCCTCCTGCCTCAGTCTCCCGAGTAGCTGGGACGAGAGGCATGTCCCATTATACCCAGATTTGTTTTTTTAATAGATGGAGTCAGATTTTTTTTTTTTAATAGATGAAGTCTTGCTAAGTTGCCCAGGCTAGTTTCAAACTCTTGGCTTTAAGTGATCCTTCCACCTTGGGCTCCCAATAGGCTGGGTTGAGAGACATTTTTCTTTTTAACAAACGTCATTGATATATAGTTACTGGGGGAATAAGATGAAAATCAACAAATATACACACATCTATTCTTTAATATAGATCAGTGCATCCGTAGCCTAGTATGTTTGCATCACAGCTGCATTTCCTTACAGCCCCTTAAATGATGTTCGAAGTTGACATTATGGCTTTGGTATTTGACCTCTGGTTGTGAAGGTCAATAAGTAACTGACAATCTTTTTAATGTATTTAGGGAAAATTGAAGTGTCCCTTTGGCTGGTGGGAAGTGTATATATACATATTCATATATATATATATATATGCACACATATATGCATATACATATATATATGAATATACATACATATATATACATATATAAATATATATATATATGTAATCATCACGATGCTACTCACTCAGATTTAGCTTATTTCTTTGAGAATATGTAATTGCCATTATGCTTTCCTCCAAGGAAGGGATCTCTCCCTATCATTTCTTGTACCATCCTCCATGCTAATATGATTCAGAATCCTCTTTGCTCTATGCTAATATGCTAGTATGCATAGTGCCAGTTAAACTTTTTAAAACTACAAAGAGCCTTTTGCAAACATTCTAGTTTTAAATTAAAAATATAATAGGGGGACAAGGGCTAATAGAAGTGCCAGGAAATGTAAAGAAGCAACTAGCATATTCTTTCTCTTTTTTTGATGGGGGGAATTCTTACAGAGGCCATTTTAAGCTCACAAAGATGAAAGAACTTCATTTACGTAGTTTTATTTAGAAATAATTCTCAAGTATCTATTAAATTCTGTGAAAACTCAAATAACAGAAGAGGCAGTGAGCTGTTTTCCAGTATAAAATCCAAACTGCCATAGTCTTCTATAGATTACTACTACTTCTAAAACCATTATACTTGAAATTTTATGTTCAGCATATACAAGCAGGGATAAAAAATTATCACAAACTTACAGGTATATTTTTGTTTTCTAGAGGTTAAAAAGACAGTTTTTGAGGAAGAGTCTGAAATATAGTTGTTTCTACAAAATAAAAGGGGTTGACCTGTACTAACATTTGGTTTAAGAAAATCTTTCTTAGCCCAAATGATACTTTGAAAATGCAATTGCTGTATAATACCGAAGAGGGTATACTGTTGCCCAAAATAGTAAGTTAGATTGCTGCAACTCTGTGTCATTTCATCTTGACGATAGTTTTAGTTGTTGAACATCAGCATTCTTTATTTTCAAAGAGTATGGTGAATCATTCATTCATTCAAACGTATTAATTAAGACTTGCCATGCGGCAGGCACTGTGCTGGGCCCTTGGGATGCAAGGGCGAGAAGTAACCAGCAGTGCACCGGCCCGTACGGTGACCGTGCTGGACCGAAGGAAGTGTGCGTTCCATCAGGACAGAAATCAGAGCCATGAGTGCTCATGTGCCACAGTTTGGCCTAGATAGAAAAGTCAGTGAATTCTGTTGAGAGAATGTGATTCTGAGCTGAAAATGAAAGGATAAGTTCACTCAGTGAGTGGAAGAGAGAAGCGGATTTTCTTTTCTTTATTATTTTTTTAAATATATACTTTATTGCGTTTTAGATTTTGGGGTACATATGAATAACATGCAAGATTGTTGCATAGTTACATACATGGCAGTGTGATTTGCTGCCTTCCTCCCCGTCACCTCTATCTGGTATTTCTCCCCATGCTATCTCTCTCCAACTCTACACGTTTATTCTTAACAGTAACCTGTAAGGCCCTTGCCATGTTCTGAAGCCGCCTGGGTAGTCAGCAGAATTCAGGGGAACAAACCAGCAGGTTCCTGTGCCCCTCCAGTAAGCCACGGGAGTCATTTCTAGACCAGTTCTGTGTGCCAGACTTCTCTTTTCAAACTTTTCCGTTATTCATGGGTTATTAACCAGCTCTGTAAAGGGTGAATTAGTAAAATTTGCCATAATTTAAACCAACAAAGGTGCCAGGAGTGAACAGATAATGTCAATATAGTTTCATAATTTATTGCCATGTAAAATTCACCCCCATCCTCAGCGGCTCAAAATACAAGCATTAATTTTTGCTCACAAGACTACAGGTTGGCTGGGTAGATCTTTGGAACTTGGCTGGCCTCATGCCTCTGTGGCCAGCTGAGGGTCAGAAGGTAGCTCTGCTGACCTTGGCAGGCTCCTGGGGGGCTGTTAGCTAATGTCAGGCCAGCCTGGATGGCCTTTGTTGGGACAACTGAGCTCTCCTCCATATAGCCTCTTATCCTCCACTAGCATTGCCTGGGCTTTTTTAGATGGCTGTGGTGACATTGCAAGTGAAGGGACAGAAGCACACACGATGGCTCCCTGTGGCCAGGAATCAGAACCAGCCACCATCGCTCCCATCATGCACTGCTGACCAAAATAAATCACAGGCCAGTCCAGATTCAAGGGGTAAGGAATAGACCCTAACATGTGCTGTGAGGAGCTGCAAAATCATGCGACAAAGAGTGGGGATATAAGTAGGAGGGAAGACTCAGGGATATTTTTGCCACTCGTCTGTCCCAGTCACTTCTCTTTTTGAGACAGAGTCTCGCTCCGTCACCCAGGCTGGAGTTCAGTGGCGTGATCTCGGCTCACTGCAACCTCTGCCTCCTGGGTTCAGGCGATTCTTCTGCCTCAGCCTCCCAAGTAGCTGGAATTACAGGCGCCTGCCACCACGCCCGGCTAATTTTTGTATTTTTAGTAGAAATGAGGTTTCACCCTTTTGGCCAGGCTGGTCTCAAACTCCTGACGTCAGGTAATCCGCCCGCCTCGGCCTCCGAAAGTGCTGGGATTACAGCTGTGAGCCACCGTGCCTGGCCTCCCAGTTACTTCTTTTGAGAGTTATAGATTTCAGCATTTATTCAATCAGCACACTGGGCTAGATCCTGAGAATTCAAACATGAATAAGAAATGTTCTCTAGAAAGAAGCATATCTCCTGCAATAAATTATTAGGAACCCCGCCCTATCAAGTCTTGAAGCCAGTGAGATAGAATTTCTGTTCTTGCATTAAAATTTCACATTTACTTTACTTACATTGTGCATGGGTTTATGGTATCTCTTTAAGACCTAGGTGATATTTATGCCTCAATTCCCCAACACTGGACAAGTGTTACCCAGTATAGATTATAGATGGGTGATATGATATGTCCGCATCCCAGCCTGTATGCAGGAAACCGTCCCCTTCACAGCTGTGTTAGTGTGTGTAGTACCTGATGCATAAAGTCACTCAACACATATTTATTGAAGTGATTTAAATATAGCCTATCAGCCATATAAACACACATACCTTGGAAGTAATGCCCTAGAAGCACAGGGGTGAAATTCCCTGCTCACATGAAAAGCCTCACAAGCTGGACACAGTGGGTCAATAACAGTACCTGTGAGACTTGTAAACATTGAGAACTTGGGAATTTGAATTAGAATAGTGGTTCTCAAATTTGCCCATTGGATGTGGAAACAAATGTGTGTAAGTAGATTTATTTCAGTTAATATTTTATGGTTTGCAACAGCTACTAGATGAACAGGTTTGAGAACCACTGATTCCAGAAAGGGCCCATGGCTCTGGCTGGCTGAGGTCAGTGGAGCCGTGGCTCTGAAGGGCCCTCTCTGTGTTCCTTGTTCAGGAGGGTCAAAGCTGTCCATCTGTAAACAGGTCAAGCCAGTGTCTTCTTGATGTTGCAGTGTCATAACATTTGTTTACATCTGTTCAAAAACTTTAATTTTTTTTGTAATGTTCTGCTCTTCGTAAGGAATACAAGCTGTTTCAGAGCAGTCTTGGTAATGTGGTTTATAGAAGCTGAAGGTTGCTAAATATTGCTAAGGCAGCTAGCCTGGTAATTATGGACTCTATGCAAAGCACTTTAAACAAATTACCTCCCCGCTAACCACATTGCTCTAGCTGTTAATAGCTTAGGGGCATGGGAAGGAGGGAGTTGCCCAGAGAGAGTGGGTGAAAACAGTTGTTGGGATTTTATACTCACAGCTCTCAGGGTAGAAGTAACCTCTATAGTTATCATCAAACTCCTCTATCATGTAGGGGAAGAGTAGAAGGAAGTAAGAAAACCGGGGAGAAAAAGCTTCTTCCCTTGGCCTCCAAATGTCTCCTTTAGTAGCTGAAAGAGGAAGAGACTGAAATAAAAAGAAGTTAAAAGAAGCAAAGGCAGCCTCTAGCCTCGTAGGTCCCATAGTACTCAGAAACCCAGGGAGCTAGGGTAAGCCCTGGATGCTGAAGAAGGCAAGAGTTGGGGATACCTCACAGAACCAGGAAGCTGGCTGGGCTCCCCAGGAGAATGGATGGCAAACCCCCCAGCAGTCCTTAGACCCCATAAATATTACCTGTTTACCCCAGTTACTCTGCATGAAGGCACTGTTTTTGATGTTTCTGTTACACTATTGTAATAAGTAGCCATATTTAAGAAACTGAGGTTAAATTATATAGCGACTTTATTTGGGCCAAGATTGAGATTGCCACCTGGGATACACTTCCCAGTGGCCTTGGAGAGTGCTCCTTTCAGCCTTTGTTACAAGCAGGTTTTTAAAGGCAAAATGGGCTGGGAATGGTGACTCACGCCTGTAATCTCAGCACTTTGGGAGGCTGAGGCAGGTGGAATCACCTGAGGTCAGGAGTTCAAGACCAGCCTGGCCAACATGGTGAAACCCCATCTCTACTAAAAATCCAAAATTAGCCGGATGTGGTGGCACACACCTGTAATCCCAGCTACTGGGGAGGCTGAGACAGGAGATTGCTTGAACCCAGGAGGTGGAGGTTGCCATGAGCTAAGATTGTGTCACTGCACTTCAGCCTGAGCGAGACTCTGTCTCAAAAAAAAAAAGGCAAGAGGGGACAAGGAATGGGCTGACATGAAGTCATTTGACAAGAATACTCATTGATTTACGGTATAGGGTATGCATTGTGGTGTCCAGCATATGGCATTTTATGACTACTTAGCATCAGTTCATCTAGAGCCCACATAGCAAGTGGCTTCAAGGTCATTATTTAGCTCAAGGTGGGAGTGAGGCGTGACCATTGTCACACAGTGTCACATTTCAGTGCCTCTCTAGGCCTGATAATTCAAGGGGCTCACCTTTTTCAAATGAGTTTCTTTTCGTTCTCAGTGGGGAGAAGCTTATGTATATTGATCTCTGTATTTTTGGGCACTACATGCAGACTGCATGCCCACCTCTCAGCTGCTGAAACTCACATGTCCCATCTGATCTTCCTGCCACCCTGGGGTTTAACATGAAAATAAGTCTCTCTCCCTTTCTCAGAAGCCACTTACACCTGTGTTCCAGGGCTGCCGTAACAAAGTATCAAAAACCCAGTGGCTTAAGCAATGGAAATTGAGCCTTTCACAGTTCTGGATGCTGTAAGTCCAGGGTCAAGGTGTCACAGGGTCGGCTCCTTCTGAAAGATATGAAGGAGACTGTCTTCCAGGCCTCTCCCCTAGCTTCTGGGGGTTTACTGGCAATCTTTGGCATTCCTTGGCTTGTAGAGGAGTCACCCCGGTTTCTGCCTTCATCTTCACACGGCGTTCTCCATGTGTGCGTCTACCTGTGTATCTGAATGTCCGTTTTATAAGAACATCAGTCATTGGATTGAGAGCCCACTCTACCCGGTATGACCTCATCTTAACCGGTTATACCTGCAATGACCTCATTGCTAGATAAAGTCACATCTGAGATGCCAGCGGTTAGGAGTTCAACATCTGAATTTTGAAGGGACATAGTTTAGCGTATAACACTGCCCTTTCACCAATTCCATAGTCCCCAGCTTCAACCACGGCAGTCAAGTCCCCTCAGCTGGTGTTTTACAGTGACTGTAACCTCCAGCAAGGGGTTTTAGTTCGTGATCTATTCCTAGCCAGCCCTGTGCTCTTGCACTTGGCGTTGTGTCGGTTGCTCTGCTCGCCTGGCACAGCTGCCTTTGCCATTGCCAGCAGCTTAGCTGAGAGGCGGGTGTGGGGACAGTGATGTGGGCAAGGTCAAGATGGTCTCCTTGCAGGTCCCTGCACAGTGAACATTTGTTGACTGAATGAAAACACATGTGCAAATAAACAGCTGCAGCAACAATAAACTCTGAGACAAAATTTCCACAGTTCAGCACCCAAAGTAGACCACTTGTATGATTAAGTAACATCTTCATTCTGGCTTTGTGTTCCAGCCAACTTAGCTCATGTCTGAATGCAATTCTCACCTGGCTGCAAAATCAGACAGGAGCCCTCCCTCCCTGCCCTCCCAGGTCAAGTCAAACCTCCACTAATCCACTTTTCATCTCTGTGCAGCGTCTGATTCAAATGACAGGGACATCACAGCTGCCTCCTCCCATCCATGTCCCTTGCTATAACTAATCCCATCTTCCCAGGTCTCTCTTCTTTCTGCCACGTGACATCCCCTCTCTTGGATTTTTCTTCTTGATTCCTCAATGGTTCTGACGGCCCTGCTACCACCACACGTGGCACCTTTGCTCACCTGGCAGCTGACCTTCGCGACCAGCCCCGCCTTGCTCTCTGAAGATTGTAGTCATTCCAGCCTCCTACCCCTTGAAACCACTTACTCACACCTCTACCCTTCTACCCATTTGCACATTTCAGTATCCTGGATATCATCCCCAAGACCTTACTGAATCCAAAATTCCCATAATTCAAGACTAATCCTGACAAAGGATGAAGGGTTATCTCTTTTTACCAATTAACGTGGTAAGTTGTCCCCCAGGCTTGGAAATGTCGGGGGATTCTTATTTCACATAAAGTGAGACTCTTTCTGCGCTCTGGCTCTAGTCTGATTTCAGAACAGCTTCTGTGGTTGTTAAGTACACTAATATCCATAGCTGTAAGAGAATGAAAACAGTAGGCACACCTACTGCTAGAGCACTTGTAAGACACTATGAAAAACACAAAGATTGTGATTTTCCTCCTCTCTCCTCCCCTCCCCTTCCTTGTCAGGAATCCTGACAGATATTATTAGCAAAGGTTAAATAAAACGTTGAACTATTTTTCACCTCACTGGTAGAGGTTTCCCTTCTCTTCTCTTCTCTTCTCTTCTCTTCTCTTCTCTTCTCTTCTCTTCTCTTCTCTTTCTTATAAAGACAGGATCTCACTCTGTCACCCAGGGTGGAGTACAGTGGTGCAATCATAGCTCACTGTACCCTTGAACTCCCGGGCTCAAGCAATTCTCCTGCCTCAGCCTACCAAGTAGCTGGGACAACAGGTGTGTACCACCATGCCTGGCTAATTTTTTAAAAAACTTTTTGCTAGAAAAAGAGTCTCATTATGTTGCCCAAGCTGTTGTCAAACTCTTAGGCTAAGCAGTCTTTCTGCCTCAGCCTCTTGAAGTGCTGGGATTATAGGCGTGAGCCACCATGCCTAGCCTATTATTTTTATATATAATCTAAACCTCTATCAATAAGGTGAAAAATAGCTCAATATTTTATTTAACCGTTGCTAATAATACCTGTCAGGATTCCTGACTAATACATTAGGAGGCCTTTCTCCTTCTTCCCTATTCCTATTTGACACATATGCATTCATTCAGCCTGTACTGGCTGAGTACCTACTATGTTCCAGTCACTGGTAACAAATTCTGATATTGGAAGGACTGCAGAAGCACCTCTCCAGTGTCATTTTCCAGCATGCAGGACTATACCCTAAGTTGCCACCCTCTTCCCAAAAAGTGAAATAAAAGAACTGGCAAGTGTGGAAAAGCTAGCTTCAAAAGTTTATGGAAAAGGCATATTAACATCTAAAAATTTTCTCTTAGAAAATAATTAAGAATATGTGTAAACATTTAGCTTCAAACCTAGCTGCGAAGCATTCTTTTGTAATATGAAAATGATGGAAACAAGCTAACTGTGTAACAATAAGAGACTGGGCACGTTGATACTAAGCAAACTCCCAAAAAGAAGTTCAGTTCATTGAAGGGAATTTAATGAAATGAAATGTAGAAACGTATCATGGAAAGATGTTCATGGTTTACAAAAAAGAATGTGTAATACAGTCTCATTTTTATGTTAAAACACACGACCGTAAAAGAACATGGTGATTAGAAGCCAGAGCATTAGCTGTGACCCACTCTGGGTAGAAAGATGAGATTGTAGGTGATTTTTTTCTATTTGCTTATCTAATTTATCTATGGTGAACAAATACTACATTTAAAATTGTTTTTAAGCCTTTGAAATAAAAAGAATATAAAGAGATCCTTTTCTAAATATTTCCACATATGTCTTTTGACCCTTTGCAGCTTATAGTGATTTAGGATACTACATTATCAATAAACTGCACCATGTGGACGAGTCGGTGGGGAGCAAGACAAGAAGGGCCTTCCTGTACCTCGCCGCCTTTCCTTTCATGGACGCAATGGTGCGTAGAGAAGATCGTTGCCTTTCTTTTTTTTTAACTAATGGTAAAATATACGTAATGTAAAATGTACCATTTTAGCTATTTTTGTGTGTACAGTTTAATGGCATGAAGTATATTTACATTGTTGTGCAACCAATCTTCAGAACTCTTCACCTTGCAGAACTGAGATTCTATCCTCATTAAACAGTAACTCTCCTCGGCCCCCTCCCCACCTCCGGGCAGCCTCCATTCTACTTTGTAACTCTACAGATTTGACTACTTGAGATACCTCAGAAGAGTGGAATCAAACATAAACTGGCTTATTTCACTGAGCCATACATCACTGACTTATTTCACTGAGCACATCCTCCGGGTTTATCCATGTAGTAGCAGGTGCCAGAATTTCCTTCCTTTTTAAGGCTGAGTCACTTTCCAGTGGATGTCTAGGCCACATCTTGTGTATCTGTTCATCGCCTGATGGACACTTGTGTTGCTTCTGCCTTTGGGCTCTTGCGAGTAATGCTGCTGTGAACGTGAGTGTGCAAATATCTGAGTCCCTGTTATTTGGGCATATACTGTTCTTTGGGGCATATACCCAGAAGTAGAATTGCAGGATCATATGGAAATTTGATTTTTAATTTTTTGAGGAATTAGCACACTGATTTTCGTAGCAGCTATACCACCAGCAGAGTACTCAGGTTCCAATTGCCTGTTGACTTTTAACCAGTTCATCTTGTCAATTTATTTCATTTTGCCACAAGTTCTGGGAGGTGGCAGGAAAGCCTCTTTGAAAATGTTGATGCAGATATACAGTTCTTTTCTGATATACTCAGGATCAAAGGATTAGAATCACTTTCTGATAAACTTCTCACTTGTATGGCACAGACACCCAAAGTTTTAGAGTAAGAATCTCTTGGACATTCTGTTAGGGTTTCATTATATTAATAACCGGCTTTGCTCCATTAGCTAAGGGCTGCCCACTTCCATAAATTCTTTGTCATGATACTGAGGAGTGCTTAAACAGTGCTTTTATTATCTTCTGCTGTCTTATAAATATAAAAGAGACCTAGCAAAAAAAATACACACATATATATACACACAAAATACACACACACACAAACACACACACACACACACACACACACATATATATATATGTGTGGATATATATATATCCAATAAGGTCCAGTGCTGGAAAGTAAACCCTTGCCTTTGGCTCCATTTTGAATTATTCTTGGAAGGAGACTTAAACATGTTTGTCTGTATAGTTTTTTACCACCCCCACCTCCAGTTTATATGCAATTAGATGCATAAGGTAAGTGCAGAGCTGGCTTCCCCTTGGTGCCTGAACTAGCCCATGGTGGTAGACCAGTTAGAGAGCTGAAGGAAGCGGCCTTCCTGACATCCCTGAAGAGTCAAAGCCTAACTTCCTACACAGGTCCATGCTGTTGCTCTGAGGTCCATCCTCCCATCTGTGTTTGAAGTGGGAACCTAAACATATAGAAGAATTACAGTTACAAGGTGAATTCCAGGAACTCAGGACTGTTAGTAAAAGTGAGTTGCAGATTGTTAAGGACTTGGTATTCCCTGTCCCTTCAACTGTATTTATTTGCCATAAGAGAGTCTCTGAAATCAAATATAACACCAGAACATTTGTCATTGGTACCCTTTTCTTCCATGTTTCTTCTATAAGTTCCCCCAAAGACCCTAGTATAACAGCAAGAGATGGCTAATAAAAATGAAAATAATGAACATTTATAAGGACCAGATCATCTCCTTCCTCCCCACGCCCTCACCCCTGGCAGCATGGCCTTGATATATTGGTGGGAGAGAGAATATTTAAAGCCAGAAAGCTTATCATCTTGCTGGCTTTCAGACAACAAAGCCAGCCCACAGCCATGTGGGAGGGAAGTAGCTGTTGCTCTGCAAAGTCTTGACATGGACCTGGAGAATCGCCCCTGCTTATCTCATTGTGCTTCGCTCAGATGAAATGTCATTTCTGTGTCAGTCCAAATCAACCTTGAAGGTACGAAGGATAACCCTTAAACAGAACCCATCATGAACTTGAAACCTTCTCTAGACCTGCTGTTCCCCAGGCTTTTCTTCTGCTCCTCTCGTAGCACCTTCCTCACTTCCTACAGTGTCAGATCAGATCCTGCCCAAACTTGAAGGCAAGAAAACAGTAGACCCTAATCACTCCGTGAACACCCATAAAGACTGTAATAACTCAGACCCAAATGAGAGCCCTCGTTATGACATGCGTCATGTGGGAAGGACGCTGCTTTGGGATTGAGATGCTTGAGAGAGAGAAATTATGTTTCCTCCATTCTTGGTATTCCTTCAGCTTTCTTGCCAGGTATACAAACCTAATGGCGCACTAGTCTGCATACAATTGGTACTGAATAAACACGTTGGTGCAGTCATTCACTCCACTGAAAACTCTAACGTGGAACTAGCCACCAGATCGAATTACAGTAATTTTACCAACCAAAGATTTATCAGACCTGTGCTGCTAAGGCTCCGAGAGGGTATAAAGTGTATTTCAGGAATGCCCAGAAAATCACAGTGACCAGAAACAGCATAATCCTAAAGGTGTATCTCATGCCAAATTCTTTTTTTCTGGCAGGCATGGACCCATGCTGGCATTCTCTTAAAACACAAGTACAGTTTCCTGGTGGGATGTGCCTCAATCTCAGATGTCATAGCTCAGGTAAATATGGTCTGTGTGTCAATCCGAGCTCCTCAGAGTCCCCTTCTGGCATGTGTAGCTGATGAGTGATTTACATTCATTCACTGTGCAGTACACTCTGCATTCGACCTGGTTTCGGCAGCACCGTTACATTAAATCACATAGGGACCTCAATAAGTATTTGCTAAATGAATGAGAAAAGGAAACTCTCTGTATTAAAAGTATGTATAATCTTGCTGCAATATGGGTTGTAAGAATTTAAATTTAGTGTTGCAGTTTTGACCTTTATTTTTTTATTATTATTTTTTAAAGACGAGGTTTCACCGTGTTGGTCAGACTGGTCTTGCACTCCCGACCTCAGGTGATCCACCCGCCTTGGCCTCCAAAGTGCTTGGATTACAGGCATGAGCCACCACACCTGGCTTTGACCTTTATTTTCAAAGAGCATGCATGTGAGATGACTATAAAGTCACACCTGGAACATTTGGGCATGTCCTAGGGTCCTGTGCACTTGGCTGGGTGCCCTCTGCGTGGCCTAACAGTATCAGTCTGTCACTCTGTTCTAGAGAGAGGGCTATTAGGAATTATTCTGAGATGTTCTTCTAATCCTCTGTTGTCACCATGAAGGGCTGCCATTCACAGGTCACTTCCCCGCATTTAGAAATAACCGAGAAGTTGATTCAGCTACCTTTCCACGTGGTCTGAGAAGAAGGCCTCTATCCCACTTTCTGTTGGGTCCAATTCTCTGAGCCCTGGTACTCAGCTCTGACTTTCTCTCCTTTCTTCTTCCACCAAGGATAGAGCATGAACAATTTTAGTGGAAAATTAGATTGAATTCCTATGATTTGTAAATTAGACTAAGTTCTACAATCAGGGATTTGGGAGAATGATTTCTTCGTAGAGGAGATTAGACTATATCTCTACACGTCCTTCCAAATTCTCATTTCTTTTTGTTTGCTTGTTTTTTTGAGATAGAGTTTTGCTCCTGTCATGCAGACTGGAGTCCAATGACATGATCTCAGCTCACTGCAACCTCCTCTTCCTAGGTTCAAGTGATTCTCCTGCCTCAGCCTTTCAAATAGCTGGGATTATAGGCACCTGCCACCACGCCTGGCTAATTTTTGTATTTTTAATAGAGACAGGGTTTCTCCATGTTGGCCAGGTTGATCTCAAACTCCTGACCTCAGGTGATCCACCTGCCTTGGCCTCCCAAAGTGCTGGGATTGCAAGCATGAGCTACAACACCCGGCCTCATTTCTATTCTATGAATGTTTCCATACATTTTTCCTTTCTTGCACACCCTGATCTCTTGGCCACCTTTTTGAAATAATCTACTGTTGAACTGTTAGTACTTCCCTAAAGACCAATAATTTCCAGACTAATTGTGTTTACTCCATGGATCACGATTATAAGTAATTTAAATAGATTTCTGCTAACTCTGTGTGTGCATGTGAGAGAGAGACAGAGTGTGTGTGTGTGTGTGTGTGTGTGTGAAAATACTAGCAACCATCATTCTTTGGTATGTCTTTGTTAATTTTTTTAGGAGTTAGTAGAGAATTTTGTCTCAGTCTTACTTTTTGCCTCCTCTGGGAGATGAACTGCCTTATTCACTCTAATCACTTATTTTGAAATTCAGGAAGCCCCTCTAATTTCAAACATTGACATCAGCAAGTCGGTGAGCATTTGTGAGCACGCATTTGTAGATGTGTGTTTTTTTAAGTCAAATTAAAAAAAAAAACTTTAGCTTTGCCTAAAATAAACATAGTAGGCATCCAAGAACAAAAGAAGAAAAGCCTGTCTCTGAAAAAGACTTTGCCAAGACACCCACAGCCATTTTCCTTCTCTCTTTTAAACCTGATTCTGGCCCTTGCCTGTTGAGGGAAGGCCCGCGAGTTCAGAATAAACAGATCTGGTTAGTGGGAGCGTGGAAGCTGAGTTCAGGTGCCATCTGGCTTCAGGCTGTGCCTGATGGAGTAGTTATTTTAAACCTTGCCGCTTGAGTTCCTACCACAATTTGGCTGGAGGAATAAATTCTCTTTTTAAGCCTTTTACCCTCAGGCTTCCTCTCATTACCTGAAAACATTCATATAACATACCTAAGTTGGTAATGAGTGAATAGATTCCATGCAAAGTACTTTGAAATACCACCTTGGCATAAATAGCAAGTAATCAACAATCACCAATGATAAAATGGAAATCATTTATAATGCCTCGAATTTCAGTGGCAATTCTCTAGGGGTGTTTTTTTTTCTTCAGATTTTACTAAGTTGATGGGTTTCGCACAATAGTACAAAAAACCTCTTGGTTTGGTACAAACATGCAGTGCTTTTCTGTGCTGTTGTTATTTTAATGGTTGTATGTTCCAGTCGGTCATTGCCAAGGGATTTGTGAAAACATATTGCTGTTTTTGTTTTATTTCCTGGTCACCTGGACCTTCTTAGCTTGCTTGATATCAAGGTGAGAATTCTCAAGGTTGTTTGAAGTCCTCAGACTTCCCATCCTCTTAACTCCTCTGCTGTCATCAGCCCTTGCCTTTCAAGGTCAGCTGACATTCCAAGGATGGTCAGATCATAATGTATACATTCCCTGCATTCCTGTGAATTCCCTTATCTCCTGTCTTTTCATCTCAGCCTTCTGGAGAAAATTCCTCTGAACCAACCCTATGTTATGCCTCTTCCTTCACTTTCATGGTGCTTCTGCAAAAGGTTACACAATGGGACAAATTGATCAAGCTGTAAATGCATAATCTTATACCTCACCTTTGCTGACTCTGTAGGAGCTATTTCAGAGGGTGTTTCTCCAGCTCTCACCTCCCAACAGATGACCTCATTTCCCACTTCACAGAGTCAATTGCAGCAACCAAATTCATCACCTTCCAGCCACCAAACCTACACGCTTACCTTCCAACCAGGCATCCTCTCTATTTTCTTCTCATTGTAGTGAAAGAGCTGTCCCTTCTCCCATCCAGGGCCACTCCTCTGGGTCCTGGCCTGTGCTGCTTTCTCAGGAACCTGTTCCCTGCTTTCTCCTGCATCATTTCCCTTGTCCTGTCATGCTCAAATCTCTGCCATCTCAACACAGCAACAAGAAGCTTCCCGTGTCTCCCACCTACCTCTTTAGCTACAGTTCTCTCTATCACTTTATAGCCAAACTTCTTGGAAGGGTGGCTTCCACTCACTGTCTTTATTTTTTCACTTCCCTTTCATTCTCTACCTACGTGAAGCTGACTTCCACCCCCATCAAACCACCCAGATGGTTCTTACTAATGACTTTCCTGCCATTAAACACAGCGAGCAAGTTCCCTGATCTTCAGTCTGTCTGTCTGTCCCCTCCTCAGTCACACAATCCTTCCCACCGGCCCGCCACCGCTGCCATCCTGGTTTTTACATGCCTGTTTTTCCATTGGCATTTGGCCATTAAGGTTGATGTAGCTCAGGAATATACATTGTCCTGCTTTTGTTCTCATTATGCTTTTGAATGAGTGGATCCCAGGAGGACTCGAGACAAAGGCTGGGCTGATTCTCTGATTTCTGCAGGACAGGGAGGTGGATACGTTGTTAAGCTTGCTTTAGAGACTGTGCTATTGAATAGAGATATACACTTGATGGGAATTTCATTCTCTCCTGACTCTGATTATTTCAACCTGTTCTACTTTTATAGGTTACTGTCTTAAATGTTAATATAAGTTGTTTTATAATTATTACTGTTGGTGTTTCTTGGCAGCACTTTCAGTGACTTTGATAGGGTCTCGCTGTCACCCAGGCTGGAGTGCAGTGGCACGCTTAAAACACACTGTAACTTCAAACTCCTGAGCTCAGGTGATCCTCCTGCCTCAGCTTCCTAAGGAGCACACCACCACACACCTGGCTCATTTTTTTAAAAATCTCTTAAAAATTTGCGGTCTCACTGTGTTGCCCAGGCTGGTCTGGAAATGCTGGCCTCCAGCAATCCTCCAGCTTCAGCCACCCAAAGCACTGAGATAACAGGTGTGAGCCATGGCACCCAGCCCATTTTTAGTGCCTTCTGTCTTATAAACATTAATGTCTATTTTCCTGTATACATCATTGATCACTACTGTTTTGTCCTTCGTTAAATCTAGCCTAGTCCTCAGGTGTGTGTTACATACACACCTCAGTATCCAGCCTTGAGAGGGAAAAGCTACATTTGGAGGGGCTGGGAGACCAAAGTTTGTAAATTTTTTTTAAACCAGTAACTTTAAAAAAAAAAGCCTTGAAAGATTTTTGCAGTTGCTTTAAAGAATTTTCATGGTAGGTATAACAAAACGATCAGTGTATTCTTCCACTGAATCCCAAACATCTGCACCTGAATTATATGAGAACAACGTTGGGTCATCTTCCAGTTTTTGGTTCTCTTTACATAATGCTCAGAGGTCTGTCTCCGGTTCAAGAGCGTGCCCCTGTGCTTCTGTCAGACGGTTTCGGCTTCTCCCCTCTGACCTGTTCCCGTTCCCCCTTCTCTCAGGTTGTTTTTGTAGCCATTTTGCTTCACAGTCACCTGGAATGCCGGGAGCCCCTGCTCATCCCGATCCTCTCCTTATACATGGGCGCCCTTGTGCGCTGCACCACCCTGTGCCTGGGCTACTACAGGAACATTCACGACATCATCCCCGACAGAAGTGGCCCGGAGCTGGGGGTATGTTTACCAACCCAACAGCAGTCTGTCTGAGACTCAGAGTAGAACAGGGCTGTATTCCACCTCTATATAAAATGAGAAATCAATGAAATCAAGTCATGAAATTGGCCAGGATGTCATACCCAAAGGCCAAGTGCTAGGTGTCTGCAGGAAAAGACAGTTGGAGAATTAATGAACTCTAACAGATGAATGTGATCTGAGAAGTCACCGTCTAGCCTCCTTATCCCATAGGAGGAGACAGAGGCACAGAGAATCTGTGGCCAAGGAATAGATAACAACATTCGTGGTTTCCCTTGCTCTCAATCATAAGTTATTCTGTAGTCAACAAAGATTTTAGGACCCATGGTGCCTGTGAGTTTACATTTCATTGTGTTTAATTTTACAGCCAGGATCCAGGCTTTGTTTATACTTTCTTCAATGGCCAATCCCAGTCCCTTATTCAGGTACCTCCTGCGGACCAAGCACAATATTAGGTACCATAGGGCAGCACAGAAAATATTAAGATAATGGTCGATACCCTCAAGCAGCGTCATATCCCACTTGGCAGATTAGAACAATACAGAAGCAACAGTTAAACAGTCATCCCAAACAGCATAGCACCTGCATGAGAATTGAGGAGACACTAACACTGGGAGAGGGAACATAGTGATGTAGTGTAAGACGCCTCCTTGGTGGAGGTAGATCTTGCTGTGGCCTGAAAGTTGAAAAAGAAACAAGTAGGAGTGAGATAGATAACCTTATATAGATGACCAAAATATTCTGTTTATTGTAAGTATAAACAGTATCTGGTTTCTGTGTGTGCAGTTTTCCCTACCCATAGGTATTAGACCTCATTGGGTTTGTCTGCATTTAGCCATAAGGCATGTATTCATCCCCTCACCTCACCCTGATCCCCACTTGAGCCAGACATTACTTTGTCATGTCAAGCAGTAATTGTATTGACCACTTACCTCCATCCAGGTCAGGCTGTCAGTGAAATCCTATCTAGTTATCCCATCACTAGGCCAACCACAAATGGGTGTTGACGGTAACAATCTGTCTCTTAATACTTAGCCACCAGCAAAAGGAAATTAAGTGGCCAAGACGTAACTCTCACCCTTGTGAATAATCAAAACCAAAATCGCATAATGAAAGCCGGGCTTTAAAGTGTCCCACACCTTGGCCGCAGAAGTCTTAGAAGTCACTTGTTCTTTACATGCCTTTATGTTGATTGTGCTTTTGAACAGTTTACATGACGTCTATGAGAGCTCCGAGAATAGGAACCTCTGTAGTCAATTTCTACACTAACAAAATAATCAGGCACATTTTTATGAGCTGACTGATTCCAAAATAAATTATAATAACTTTTTATTTCTAAGAGTTACCTCTTCCTGACATGGCTTCTAGCCAGTCCATTTGATGAGATTAATAAAGACTTCATTTCAAACCTGTTTCTCAGGCCCTCGACATGGGTTCTACCTTGGTTAGAGATTCCCTGAGTCCCAGTATGGAAAAGAGTGGTTGGGATCCTTTAGGCTTCAGTGTGTGTTTTAATTTTGCAGCCGCTTGCCAGCTATCTCAGTTAATTTCTAATAAGACTGAACATTTTATTTTAATTCAACTTGGCTTGTCTACAGAGGCTTTTCCTTATATTACTTTCAAGTATCGTGAATTGGCTCATGATGAACATACAAAGGAAAAGCTTTGATTCAGAATCGTTTTTTTCATTCTACTTCTAGGGTTTAGGTAACTTTTATCTTCATTTCATAATGCAGGGAGATGCAACAATAAGAAAGATGCTGAGCTTCTGGTGGCCTTTGGCTCTAATTTTGGCCACACAGAGAATCAGTCGGCCTATTGTCAACCTCTTTGTTTCCCGAGACCTTGGTGGCAGTTCTGCAGCCACAGAGGTAGGCCATGCTTTGGGGATGTGGGGCTTATAATCATCCTGGTGGGCCAGTGGGGAGCTGAAATGTATATCCAGTTCTTCTTGAGAGCTCAAGTAATTCCCCAATATCAAATTACATGACAGTCACAGTAGGAAGCCATGAAGATCTCGGTCAGTGACTTCTAATCATGTAATTTTATATTTTTATGATTATGGAAGGAAACAGGTCATGCGTGACATGCATCCTTCTCGTTGATCATATGAGGAACCGAGGCACAGAAAGGGTTTAAAAAGACAGAACTAGTTGGAAGCTAGTGTTAGAATCCAGGTTTTCTGACTCCCGCTCAGTTTTCCATGTCCCTGGAGTCAGCACCGGGCCTCTTCACCGTGGTGGCAGAGGATGACAGAGCATGTCACGTGGCAGCAGAGTGGGACACACCCAGCAGCTGCCGGGCTGCTGCCTCTGTGTCAAACTGGCCTGCCCTCACCTGCCCTTCACCAGCCTGCATGTGCCACCCCACCCGTTACCACTGTACCGTGCCCAGCCCGCCCGCCTCAGATGAGGAGCTCCTTGATTGACCAAACTTTATCTGGAAACTGGCAGCTACTCCAAAGAAAGAGTTGACTCATTTTTCCCTCTTTCAAGTTGGGTTTGAACAAATAGAATTATTCATTGGTTTCCTCCTCCACTGTCCTCTGGAGAATTAATTCCGTCTCTGGAACTGCTGCTCCTGAGGAAGGCTCATGGCTGCCCACGAGGGCCTCCCATCCAGGCGCTGCCCTGCGCGGAGCAGCCCGGCGCCCCGACTGCGCTGTCAGCATGTCTCCAGCCAGAGTCCCTGCCAGTTTCCCTGTCCTGGGAGGCTCATGTCCGCCTGGAAAGAGAAGTGCATAAATCAAAAGCAGAACGCGTTCTCTTGCTTCCGTGTGTTCCAGGATTTCGTTTTTTTAATCACGAACGTCATCTTGGGTGCCTACGGTAACACACAGCTTTTGTCCTGGAATACTTCAGTTCAAGTTCCTCATAAAAAGTATGGGACCCCTGCCACCTGTGTGCTAGAATTCCATCCTCCCCTTTAAAAAAAGAAAAAGGACAAATTATACTTAAGAGCCATTTGAAAATTGCCCTCGGTGGCATATAGGAACAGCATGTGGGGTACAGCACCGGCATTTACTGCTCATCTGCTCATGTGCCAGGCATTTATGTACATTTCCTTGACTCCCCAATAACCCTATGGGGTGGATATTATTGTTCTTACTGTTCCACCGGAGGAGCAAGAAGGGGGGCCGTGGGAGATGTGGCACTTCGCACAGCTGGTGAGCGATGAGGTGAAGGTTTACATACAGGTCCGCCCAATCCCAGTGCCTTTTTTTGTTCCAGCACATCAAACCACACCACGCTTTCTTCATACAGCTGGGGACTTGCCTCATGTTCCTGGAACCTCTGGGCAGTGCTGTTTTGTTAATTAAAACAGATGAAGCTCCTCTTCCTCCTTCACACAAGCTAGGCAGAGAGTTGAATGCTGCCAGAATGTAGGTTTAGTTGCTTTGTTTTCATTTTTCTTCCTTTTCATTCACATAGGGAAGAAATTGTCATTTGATTTTTCTTCTTTAAGAGGTGGGTCTTGCTTTGTCACACAGGTAGGAGTGAAGGGTAGCATGATCATAGCTCATTGCAGCCTCCATCTGCTGGGCTCAAGCGATCCTCCTGCCTCAGCCTCCTGAGCCACCATGCCCAGCTAATGTTTTAATTTCTTTTGTAGAGATGGTGTCTTGCTTTATTGCCCAGGCTGGTCTGGAACTCCTGGGCTCAAGCAATTCTCCTACCTTGGCCTCCCAAAGTGCTGGGATTATAGGCATGAGCCACTGTATCTGGCCAGAAACTCTCATTTTCATGGAAACACATTGATAGCTTTCTGTACTTAATTTTCTTAAATTAAAAATCTAAATTAGACCATATTGACCAAACAGACTGGGAATGAGTTGGGTTGGAAGGAGAGTAGTAGCGCAGAGCCACCAACAGCCATGCAAAATGTCAGCATCCCTGAAGGATGGAGTGGAGGCTTAGGGGTGGATCCGGAGGAAGAGACCCTCCAGAGAGCAGAGAGGGCTTGCAATTTCATTCTGAGAATCCAGAATAAATAGGGCTAAACTAGAGGGTTCTATGTGGCTCAATGGAATGAGCAAAGATTCTGGAGTGTGATGGACCTGAGTTGATATCTTGGCTTCTCAGAGCGATCGACAGCCTTTTCCCAACTTCATAGCCTACACTTTAAGGTGTTATAAAACCCAAAGGGAGGGATTGAAATCATCATTGCAAAATTATGACTGAGACAGTGAAAGAGATCTAACTTAACTGACTCCATCTTGCTTCTAACCTCCAAGCTGTCCTTGTTCATTCCTGGGCATAAGCTTGAACTAACTTTGGGAAACGCTTAGTTTATAGTTTCAACAAAGATGGTAACAGCCCTTTCCCAAAGCAGACCTTCTTCTTGCCTGGGAACTAGATTGCCTTTGTAGGACTCACATTAGCCGCAAGATTAGAAATGCTTTAGGAGTCATGCAGCTGGAGGCTACCAGATTCTGACCCTCCCTAAACTGCTCCAAAGATCAGTGCTTGAGATATTTTGCAGCCCCTGCACTTGATGGATCAGCTGGTCCCACCCAGATCAATAAACTGGCTCATCTGATCTTGTGGCCCCCACCCAGGAAGTGACTCAGGGAAAGAAGATAGCTCCAACCCCTTATAATTTCATCTTAGACCCCAATGTTTGGGGAGACAGATTTTGAGTAATAATAAAACTCTGGTCTTCGCCCGAAAGAAAAGAAAAGAAAAAGAGGGAGGGAGGGAGGGAGGGAAATCTTGGCAGAAAGAAAGAAAGGGCGGGGAGAGAGAGGAGAGAGAAGAAAGAAAGAGAAAGAAAGAAAAGAAAGAAAGAGGGAAAGAAGGAAAGAAAGAAAAAGGAGAGAGAGAGAGAAAGGAGGGAGGGAGAGAGGAAGGAAGGAAGGAGGGAGGGAAGGAGGGAAGGAAGAGAAAAAGAAAAAGAAGTCTTGGCTTCTCAGCCAGTGGTCTGCACTCCTTGTTGGATCCACACGAAACATCATGTATCCTCCTTGTTTCACGTCCACTTTGTTGGCTGGTTCATTCCACTCCCAGGGGTGCAGCGGAGTGCCTGCCCTTAGGAGCCCAACTCATTGTCAATCCTTCCCTCCCGGGCCATCCTGTGCCCCCCCCCACCCTGATGCTTGTCACCCAGTATGGAGAGCTGTGTCCTCAGTGGCTGAACCTGAGTTGGCGTGCTTTGTCACCTACTATAGCTCCTGGAGGACTTTCTGCTGATACCCTGCTAACTCTGCCAACTCTTCTGTTGCAGGCAGTGGCGATTTTGACAGCCACGTACCCTGTGGGTCACATGCCATACGGCTGGTTGACGGAAATCCGTGCTGTCTATCCTGCTTTCGACAAGGTGAGAACCCATGTGGTGTGGTGTCTGAAACACACTTTTGAAATGACTGCTTGATAGACAGGGCTCTCTGATGAGGGACACTTTGTTGCTTCTCAGTCCTGCTTCCCTTTGTAAGGTTAATGTGACATTGGGGGCATTGAAGGGATATTCTCCTCAGAAAATAACGGGGGCAAATAGAAGCTTACCTTGACACTGATCCCAGAATGCTTTTCCAAGTGATCTTCCTGTGGTTACTCTCACGTTATTCCTCTTGAGAAGTGATTTGTTTGTGAAAGCGAAAATAAACCTCCCCACAAAATCAATTTATTGGATTTTATTTCTGTGGTTTGTTTCTTTTTCTTTCTTTTTTTTTTTTTTTGAGATAGAGTCTCACTCTGTTGCCAGGCTGGAGTGCAGTGGCACGATCTTTGCTCACTACAACCTCTGACTCCTGGGTTCAAGTAATTCTCCTGCCTCAGCCTCCCAAGTAGCTGGGATTATAGGTGCACGCCACTACGCCCAGCTAATTTTTGTATTTTTAGTAGAGATGGGGTTTCACCATGTTGGGCAGGATAGGCTCAATCTCCTGACCTCATCCTCCCACCTCGGCCACCCAAAGTGCTGGAATTACAGGTGTGAGCCACTGTGCCCAGCCAGTTTGTTTCTTTACTTAAACAGATACTTTGCTGGCCTCATACCAGATGGCTGAGGTGCAGCCAGGAAGCCGTGCACCTGGCTTCATGAGCACACGGCTCTCCTTCTGTGTGCCAGCCTACCTGCAGGCTCAAGTTGTCCATAGGCAAGACCTGGGCCCGGTGTTTTGATGTGGCAGACGTATTCCAGTGGAAAGCCTCTGCTGACGGCTGCTCTGTCTCCCCAGCCACAGGAGTCACATAACCCTTGTGCCCTGTAACTTGTGGCCTAGTCAGCACTGTCCTGCTGCCATTCAATAAAAGTCTATTTTATAGTGTTATGATTTAAACCTATAGACGTTTATTAATACTCTAAAATGATGAAACGTACTCCACAAATAGTTCACAGTGTTTTAAAATGATGCGTAGGAAGGAAGCAAACAGCTTGCCACTTTTTACCACGAAGGGCACCTGTTTTGCCTTGAATGTCTGCAAAACTAGCAGCCGCTGCCGACATCACACTGTCTCATCCCAGCTAGCGCCTGTGAAGTGAGGAGAAGACATCTCCTGGCCAGGGTGTCTGCAGTGCACAACTCTGGCAGAATGGGCAGTTGGCCTTGGACCCTGGCTAATGCAGGCCACTCCCTCCTTCCCCCACCACTGGCCTGACTTCTCCTGGGCACGGGAAGCTCTGGGAAGCCACACCACAAGGCTAGGCCACAGGCTGCAGGTCTCCTTCCTTCATATGGCCACCAGCTTCCAACATGGCACCCTAAGACCATTTGTGGGCTCTGGGAGGGATGAGACCTGTGGAGCAGGGAGCTGCGAACCCCTGTCCCCCACCACACCTTACAGCCTAGCCCAAAGGCATCCCCACAAGCATCTCTGAAAGTGTGAGGTGGAGATGGAGGATCAAGTCTGGAGCACTCACCTACATCTTCCCTCCTCCTCCTCTGCTCCTGCCATTCCCAAGAAGTTTCCCTGTAAGTGTGCACTTGTGCAAACACACACACATTCGCCCCCACACACATCCACCCCAACACATACATCCACCCCCCCACACATCCACCCCCAACACACACATCCACCCCCACACACACATCCACCCACACACACAGACACATCCACCCACACACACAACCACCCACACACACGCATATCCACCCACACACACATCCACCCACACACACAAACACATCTACCCACACACACATACACATACACACACACACACATCCACCCCACACACACATCCACTCCACACACACATCCATACACACACACACATCCACCCCGACACACACACGTCCACCCCCACACACATCCACCCCCACACACATCCACACACACACAGACATCCACACACATATCCACCCCACACACATCCACCCCCAACACATCCATCCCCACACACACCTCCACCCCCCCACACACAAACACATCTACCCCACACACACATCCAACCCCCTACACACACATTCACCACCCCACAAACACATCCAGCCCCACACATGCATATCCACCCACACACACATCGACCCACACACACATACACATCCACCCACGCACACATCCATACACACACACACACACACACATCCACCCCGACACACACATCCACCCACACACAAATCCACCCACACATCCACTTACACATACATCCACCCACACACACACACACACAAATCCACCCCCCCACACACATCCACTCACACACACATCCACCCACACACACACATCCACCCACACACAACCACCCCCAACACACAGTCATCCCCACACACACCCACCCCCACACACACATCCATCCCCACACATACATCCACCCCCCCACACACACACATCCACTCACACACACACACACACACACACACACACACATCCACCCGCACACACCCCTGCTCCCACTTCCCCATCAGGGCATTCTTCTACTCCCAGACCCCCGGCCACTCTTCCCTGACTGTATCATCTTCCTCCTCTATTTCCCTACCCATGGTCACCTGGGAAGGGTAACCCACCTGAAAACCAGTGATGGATTCCCCTGCTTAAGCTAATGGGCCATAGGCCCAGAAACCTGTCTTGGGTGTGGAACTTCCTCAATGGACCATTGTTTAGGACCCACCACCTACTGGACTGTGAGGTAGAACCCATCACCTACTAGACTGAGTTAGAACCCATTACCTACTGGACTGTGAGTTAGTACCCATCACCTACTAGACTGTGAGTTAGGACCCATCACCTACTGGACTGGGAGTTAGTACCTATCACCTACTGCACTGTGAATTAGTACCCATCACCTGCTGGACTGTGAGTTAGGACCCATCACCTGCTGGACTGTGAGTTAGGACCCATCACCTGCTGGACTGCGAGTTAGGACCCATCACCTGCTAGACTGCGAGTTAGGACCCATCACCTGCTGGACTGCGAGTTAGGACCCATCACCTGCTGGACTGTGAGTTAGGACCCATCACCTGCTGGACTGTGAGTTAGTACGCATCCCCTGCTGGATGTGAGTTAGGACCCATCACCTACTGGACTGCTAGTTAGGACCCATCACCTACTGGACTGTGAGTTAGGACCCATCACCTACTGGACTGTGAGTTAGTACGCATCCCCTACTGGATGTGAGTTAGGACCCATCACCTACTGGACTGTGAATTAGGACCCATCACCTACTAGACTGAGTTAGAACCCATCACCTACTGGACTGCGAGTTAGTACCCATCACTTACTGGACTGCTAGTTAGAACCCATCACCTACTGGACTGTGAATTAGGACCCACCACCTACTGGGAGTATTTAGTTGCAGCATCAGGATGCAGAGCATCTCCTAAGAAATGCTTTTGGTTCCTGCTTCACAGGCCTTTGAGAGTGAACTCAGAAGGCATGAGTCACTTGCTAGAGAGAACAGACACTGTGTTTGAGTGGGCTTAATTCAGTCTGTAGATAGAAATCGTCGTTTTCATTTCAAGGCACGTGTGTATAGAAGGAAATCCTAGAAATGCACCATGAATATGTCACCTTGCTAAATTTCAGTTCTAGCTCCTGATGAATAAGATGATCATCTAATGAAACTGATGAGAAGGGCAAGTGCTGAAGTGTTAGAACCTCCTGGCTGCCTAGGTCTCACCTGAGATTATTTTTGGCCACCTTGAAATCATAAAATTTAACAATACAATACTGTATGGTTTCAGTAAGAGCATCCAAGAAAAACATTGTTTTATTCATGATCACAGAGGCTAGGAGCTATAAAAAAAAATTCCTTTAACGAGAGTATCTCTAGCCAGAACTTCGAGTTACTCCGAATCCTTTTAAAACCTCACCCATTGTTTCCAAGCATTCCAGCGAGCTACACCAAGCCTTGTATGTGAATGCCGTCTATTCACCAAAATCTTAGGCACCTCCGTGTGGACTTCAGAATTTGCTGCATTGACAGTTGAAATCCTTAGCCGCTTTGTGGGTTCCAGAATCAGAGATTTAAAATTTCTTGCATACCTTCTGGGAGTTCTAGCCAAGTATGCACTGAGAGAGGTTTCCACTAGTGCAGATTCCGTCTAAAGTTCAGTTATCTGCAAAAAGGGATGCTCCTGAGCCAACTGGGCAAACAAAATGAAACTCCAGTGCTAATCTAATGATACCTGCTGGTTTATTTAAATGATTTTTGTGTGAATATGTGCCATTTTGCACGTCACAGTGCCCCTGAAGGTGCTGTGGTACATTGCTGTCGTCATGGCGGTATGTGTGTTTTGCTGAGGTTCCCCAATTCTTTCCAACATAGGCCTCCTTCTCATCGTACACAGCAGGGCACCACTTTTACTGAAAGCAGTCCTCTAACAGATCCAGGGTGAATGGAGATGGACGTCTCCAGCCACTGGGACTTGTACTTTGTCATAGAGCAGTCTAGAAAGCAGATATGTTTTAGAGACTTGAATTAAGAAAACGTACAGTCATTCAGAGGTTGGTGCTGGTGGTGGAAGGGATTTGAGAAATGACCTTAGCCTCCCAGTGAAGGAAAATCACAAGCTGTCTTCCAAGTGGATCCTGTAATAGCTGTGGGTGTGTGTTTCACGGGGCTGGATGCAGAGCCAGATGTTCAGGGTTTGTTTTTGTGAGTCGGCTCTGGGATTAATTGGATCCATAATGAGGCCAGGGTTAGTTTTCTCTGCCAGTTTTCGTGGTCGGGGGGGCCAGGCCCTCATTTTGCAGGGGGCGAGGAGCACACTTAGCAGTGCAGCTGGAGAGCTTCAGGAGGCCCCTGCGACTGCTGAGCCAGGGGACATCTGAGCCCTCAGTGGTCCTGCTTGAAATCCAGTGCAGCAGATGCTTGGGGCATCTATTCTACTCAGATGTTGTGCTAAGTGCTTCCCGGGAGACACGCAGGGCATTATCTCAGCAAGCACAGCCTCACCAGGGCTGAACGTGTGACAAGACATGATGCCTGCCCTCAGAGAGTGCCAGGGGCATCGGGCTTTCCAGGAATGGGGCCCAACTTGGAGGTCAAAGGTCAGAGATGCTTTAGGGAACAGATGGGGTGGGAAGATGATGGGCCTTAGAAACAGGGATGTTTTTGAAAATCAGGATTCAATGGCAGGAGGAACAAAGGCACCAAGTGTGTCGGGGGAAGAGCAGGAAGCTCCATTTGGGATAGAAGTGGAGAAGTCACAGCTGGAAAGTGATTCTGTGTCAGATTGCACAAGACCTTGAATGTCCAGTGGAATCTATAGTCCATTTGGTGGGGAGGAGAGGAGCACTGGAGGCCACCGAGCTGGGCCATGGCATTTAGGGTGACGCCCATAGTGGCCAGGCACAGGATCTGTGGGGACCAGGAGCGGGGCGCAGGGGGCAGGAGCAGGCTTCAGAGCCGAAACCCCAGGACTGGGTGAGGTGGGCTGCCCAGGCCAAGGGGAGGCAACTGAGTTGGACGACACTGCAGGGCATTGAGTCGAGAATTCACTCTGGTTAATGATCCTGTGCAGAGACCTCACAGCTGCCTGAGAGACACTCAGTGAGACAGCCGCCTGGCACGCTGTCCCTTGAAACCTCTACTTCAGAGACATCAGATAAAACAAAAGCAAGATGCTCTTCAGGATCCCCCGGGGGTTCAGCCAAGGATAAGCCGGACCCATTCATGACTGTGGTTTTCTTTCCCAGAATAACCCCAGCAACAAACTGGTGAGCACGAGCAGCACAGTCACGGCTGCCCACATCAAGAAGTTCACCTTCGTCTGCATGGCTCTGTCACTCACGGTAAGGACAGAGGCTCTCTCTTCTCTCTGTTTGTAAAGGGGCAAATTGCTATTTTAAAGGGGAAAATCTTATTTTCCACTGTGTAATGTGATGCTAGATTAATTAGCAACCTCTTCAATACATGTTCTTCTTCAAATGTGAACGATTGTTATTCAAGGAGGCTCTTGAGTCTAGGAATAAAGGACCTACTTACGACGTTTCTTGGGACGTCTCAATGCTGCGGAAAGGAAGAGGTTGCCTTTCGTTGGAATAATACACTTGTCTTATAATACACTTGAAACATTTCCAGCCCACTTTTTTAAACATCAAGAGTCAACTTTACAACCATCCCTGTCCCTTTTCCAAATTTAATCAGCATTATTTCAGTTTTCCCCAGTAAAAATTCCTTTCCACTTATGTTTGTGCTGACGTAGCCTACTAACTTGGCTGTCGTGTGCACACAGGCATTGAGCCCCTGCAAGATCCCAGGCCCATGTGCTGAGGATACAGCTGTGAGCAAGCATGTGTGACACGTGTCAGCAGCAGAGTCTGTCAGTGTTTCTATGCACAGTCTTCAGTAAACAGCACACATCCTTCATTATCAAGCCCCTGTGTCTAATTCAGATGTGTCTGAACATTGATAATGTTCAAAAAACATGGAGAAAATAGGTACATGCCTTATAGTCCAAAGGATGTGGTATCTAATTTAAGGTTATTTAGAGCATTTATCAACAGTGGCAAAAAACCTACCATTTATAAACCACCTTCCGTTGGAGACTATGCCCTTCAGGTTATAAAGAGGAAGATGAGAAGAGGATAAAAGGAAATAAAAGTCTTTTGAACTCGGTTCTGTTTTCCTTGTTTATTGTTGTGACAACACATGTCCTGTTGATCCTATAGAGACTTGCATTCACATACACAATAGAAGCATTTGCAGAAATGTGTGATGTGTGCCGTTGTCATTGTCAATAACTAACAAAGAGAACCTAAGGCCGTGAAGGTGTTGGGTAGTGCAAATAATGGGAACATAGGAGCTGGGTCCTTCTTACCATCATCACAAGAACCTTGGAGTTTGATGAGCTCTGTTAAGGCCATTAAAATCAAGGCCTGCACACACATTTAACCTTTAGTGGACATTTTGAAAGCCTGAAGCTTAATATTTGATCCGTTGATCCAGCACCTAATTAGATAGTCCCAAGGGCAGTGCCCATCACAGAAGACCTCTGACACTGCCGAGTCATGACCTCATGTCCTCAGCTGCCCTTGTCGCCACCAACACAGCCCCTTTTGCCAGCCTGTCCCTGTGGAACATGGGGGTGTTGGGAACGCCTCCCAGCACTGGCTCTCGGCAGGAGAATTTCTGATAGCAATGCCTGTTCAAGCGGGGCCGGTTACCCGGGCAGCCCTGCTCCTCTCTTGCCATGATTTCTCTCTGTGGTGTGCAAGTTTTTCCATAGTTCCCTAAAATATTAGCAAAACACTGAGCAACTTTGAAACCATTTATAAGAGCATTTTAGGCAGAACAGACAGATTTCTGTTCCAGGAACAGACCTCAGCACTTGGAGACTGTGTTAAATGGCGGCAAGTCCAAGGTTGAACTGACTCTGCTGCCAGCCCCTGTGGCTTGGACCTCATCTGCATATAAAGCTGGCAACTCCTGGTTGCCACTGGCTCTGTGGTCCAGAAACTCACCTCCTCTCTCTTCTTTCACAGTGTTTATCGTCTTCCCGCAGCTAGAGTTGAATCTGATGAAAACTTGACCAGATTGGGCTTAAGGACATTCTCCTCTCTTTCAGTTCACAGGCAATAATTTGTACTTCTAAAAAAAATTATTCTGCAGCAAATTTACTTTGAAATGATAATGACTTATAATCTGGGGAAATGCTTACATTTCCCAGGTAGAGGTTTTATTTATTATTCTATTCTTCTATCTAAAAACTGTCTGTGACTTGAAGTATCTCAGGGTACATTTTTACCTTCTAGACATAGAGATTCAGAACCCTTTGTTGGAAAGGAACTTGGAGATGAACTAGTCAAAAACCCATAAGTTTTCAGAAAAGGAAATGATTCACACCGGAAAAGTGACTTGTCCAAGTATCCAGTAATAGAACCGGCTACAGCCCAGCCTTCAGGGCGTGCTGTCCGGGGCCCTGTCCTCTGAACCGCACTATTCCCAGAGAGTAGGAACAAATATTGGCCCTTAGGCCTTCAGACTGGGGCACTTGCCACCGTGCCTGAAGCAGTGGTTTCTTGCCCATTAAAAGCCATTGTATTTGAGTTTGTGGCTTAGGAAGGGTCTCACATACACCATCCTTATGATGATTCAATCAATTGATGCAACATCTTGGCTAAAGGAATTTTCACTGAAAGACACATAGAAAAAAATATAAAGGGAGATTTTTCCTTTTTTCTTTTTTGAGACAGAGTCTTGCTCTGTTGCCCAGGCTGGAGTGCAGTGGCGCAATCTTGGCTCACTGCAATCTCTGCCTCCTAGGTTCAAGCGATTCTCCTGCCTCAGCCCCCTGAGTAGCTAGGATTACAGGTGCCTGCCACCACACCCACCTGATTTTTGTATTTTTAGTAGAAATGGGGTTTTACCATATTGACCAGGCTGGTCTCGAACTCCTGACCTCAAGTAATCCTCTTGCCTCAGCCTCCCAAAGTGCTGGGATTACAGGTGTGAGCCACTGCGTCCAGCTGGAGATGTTTCTTTCTAAATTAAACATTAAGCTGCCTCTGTAATGAGTTACACACCTGATTCTGTCTCTTACTGTATACGTTCTTGTATATTTCTTGCTGCTCTTGGACTCCAAACTTCATGTGGCAGGGTCTGCCATGTAGCCTTTTATCCCCAGGGCTTAGCATTCTGCCTGACACTGAGAAAGATCACAGTAACAGGTTAATAAACACATGAATCAACTGATTCTTAATTATGAGACAAGGGTCAGTAAGGTACCAACAGCATTCACCCTTGGTGAACAGCAATCTTCTCCCTTATGCTCCGTTTATACTATTTTAAAAGCTTTTAAAAGGCCCTTGATTTTCTAGTCTACTTTCTTTTTCCTTGGCTTTGGGTTTGTGTCTTTTTTTAACTTTTTGTAGAGATGGGGTCTCATTGTGTTGCTCCGGCTGATGTCGAATTCCTGGCCTCCTGAAGTGCTGGGATTATAGGCATGAGCCACTGCACCTGGCCTGTTTTTGTTTTTTGAATTTTGAAACTTCTTAATGTCAGGAAATTAATGTAGCAGAGGTCACTGAAACACTTGAGAGCAGCACACTTGGTGTTTCTTTCAGCAGATGATTCTGCGTATACAGTAGGAGCTGCGTGATGATTCCACAGCCCTCCACGCATCACCCAATGTTAGCCTGCTTTCCCATACTCGGCTGCTGTGGGAAAATCAACTTTTGTCCATGAGTCTTTGAGAAGAGCTGACGCCCAGGATCCTGCAGATGCTCAATGACTCAGTGATTCAAAGGAAAGCATACTGTCCAAAACCAAAATGCATCCTTCCCTCAGAATAGGCCCCCTCTCTAGGCCCTGGCATTTGGAGTTCAACACCTGCGTTTGCCTGTGAAAAATACTATGGTGTCACTGTTGACAGTTAGTAAGAGGCTTATATTTCAGCATGCTACAATGATGTGTTCGTTTATTCCCTATTATACATTTTCTATTTAAATGAGTATCTGTCCTACTCCAGAAGTTGGTTCTGCCCTTATACTCCTATCCAGCGGTTTTGTTGATCACTGGGTATTAAGAAAAGCAGTGAATGTCTTCTGCCCAGAGTGAAAGCGGGACTGAGGTCAGAGGAGTGTAGAGTGGGAAAATAGAAGTGTTCGCGATTCTCGTTAGCATCTTGCTTTCATCTTTCAGAGCTGCGGTTAGGTGTGCGCAGCAAGAGGTTGATTGATTGATCTCTCTAAACCGTCTGATGGGCATGAGGATGAGAAAAGGGGTACCTTTAGTTGACCAAAAGATTAGCTTCAAAACAATAGAACTGTCAGATGAAACAGAATCCCCTTGATAGCAATGAGGAAGCAGACACAGTGCAAACCCAGGTTAGCAAGGTGCCTGCGGACTGACAAGCAGCTGTTTGGGGGGAAGGAAAGCAGAGTTCAAAATATACCCAGCAGAAAGCCATTTGGAAGAACAGCTTCATAGGGTCTGCTTTCACATGGAAGCGTGCAGGGTTGCAGCCACACAGAGGAGACTGCATCGCAGCCTCGCCATGTGAGGTGCCTCTGCTGGTGCTGGAGTCAGGGCCCGCGGTCACCTTGCCCTGCACCTTCCCGGACAGCTGCAGCCTCTGTCACTCACGTGACTGGCTGTGGAACACAGTGACAGTGAGTGTGACCTAAAAGGCCATGCTTCTCCAGGTAGGCATTCCTGGAGCCACAGGCTGAGTCGGCAGTGAGCTCACAAGAGAGGAGCAGACACCGCAGGGGAAGGCAGCTGGCAGTGCTGAACTTACAAAAACCCAGCCTCGCGCAAACCCCTAGGGCCTACCATGGTGCCCTCCTGGACTCTAGATGTGGGGATAAGATAGAAACCACTCACCAGCATGGGCTATATCTTCCAACCGTCCTTTCGGAGGGGAAGAAGTATCCCAAAAGAGTGACGGACCTCCCGATTCCTGGACGCCAGGCCAAGTGGTGAAAGCCAGCCCATCAGGCTGCCAAGTTTACCAAATTTGCCTGTTTACCCAAAGCATGACTTTTTAAACTATTTCCGAAGTTCATAGTCAATCGTATTTTAATAAACAGAGAAGTTTTTAACAGCTTTGGATGCTTTTAGTTGATTAGTTTCCATTTTGATTTCACAATGGCATTTTCAGAACATTTGGTGTTTCTCTTCTCAAGCTCCCTGCTGCTCTGCTTTGGGGAGTTAGTGCCAAGAGAGGGGGCCCCTCAGCTTCAGGAGACATAGAGAAGAATCCATGCAAAGCACAGGCTTGGCCTCTGCTAAGGCCTCCCCACACCCTTAGCGCACAGTGGAAATGGGCATCTCTCCAGACAGATCTTGGCAAGCAGAGCCAGCCGGGCACTTTTGTGCAGTGCACAACCTACATGACCATACCCAGCACCCCCAGGATGCCACACTCAGAGAAAGTCAGAGGAGGGGGAGAACAAGGATCAGGGAAAGGAGAGTGACTGAATATCAGAGAGATGGAGTAGCATGAAGGTCAGAAGGAGAAGGGAGCGAGACTGGTCAGAAAAAGGGGAGGTGACAAGTCAGAGAAAGCTGGAGTGAATGGCAGAGTTGGGGGTACAGACAGACAGGGAGAATGTGGAGGCCTCAGAGACCCTGGGGCCCTCCCAGCCCTTGGGGCCCTGCCAATCCTTCCAGTAAAAATTGCTATAAACTTTAGAAGAGTTTAAAGGAGACAAGATCTTAAAACTCAGAAATTTTGACAAATTGTTGGTTATCCACTAGTTGATTTTTGGTGAGCTGACCTGTTTCAAGATGGCCAGTGTGGATGGGACTCTGTCCAGGGCTGGCCCCTCACACCCACGTTCCGATTAAGCTGAAGTCATGGGACTGTGCCAGGGCCCCCAGACTATATCCACTGGCCCCCGAATGACTGCTTCCCTGGCTTCGACACGTGGAGGCTGCTTGGTGTGGTGGGGGTGGGGAGCTGTTGCTGTCACTTGAGGCAGAGAGAGAAGGAAGCCTGGCAGAGTGCCACACTGGCACAGTGTGCCAGTGAAACCACATGGCCTCACGCAGTAGGGTGCAAGGGTATCTGAGGTCAGCGGCTGTTTGTATTTAAGGATCTGGTTCTTTTTTAAAAATAAAGTTAAAATAGATTTTTGCTCTGGATCTTTCTGAGCCTTGTTTTTTGTAGCCTGTGGGTGGTTAAAGGGAGTCCGTGAAGCTGCATCCAGTCCAGAACCTTCTATCTTGATTGTTATGGGTCCAACTGGATTCACCAAACATTCTTACGTCAAAGTCCTAACCCCCAGTACCTCAGGCTTTGGAAATAGGGTTAAAATGAGGTTCTGGTAGGCGAGTAGGGTGGGCCCATAATCCCATATGACTGGTACCCTTTTTAGAGGAAGGAATTTGGGCACAGACATGCACACAGGGGAAGCGCCATGTGAAGTTTGGAGTTTAGCTGCCTCAGCCCAGGAGCTACCGAAGCCAGGGAAGGCTTGAAACAGACACTTCCGTAGCACCTTCAGAGGGCGTGTGACCGGCTCACTCCTTGATTTCAGTCTCCAAAACTGTGGGACAGTGATTTTCTGTTGCTCAGAGTCACCCAGTTTGTGGTAGTTTGTTTTGGGTGCCTGGCAATCTAACAAGTATGATTTCCGAAAGGAAAGCGTCGTCTTGTCACTTAAGGCCACATGGATTGATTAACCAGACTTCTTACTATTCAACTCACCTGTTTTATTTTTAGGTTCTCTCTCCTTTTAGTTTAATGAGACATCTCTATTATTTTATTTCCAGATTCTCCATGTGAGTAGAAGATTTGCTTAGAAATATAATACTTTTCATGCAGTGTGGCCCTGTGTCTATATTTTTTTATTTTAATTTTTATTTTTTGTGAGTACCTAGTAAGTGTACATATTTATGGGGAACATGAGCTATTTTGATACCGGCAACCTGTGCCTGCATTTACGTGCTTAATGATGGCTTTGCCGAAGGTTTCTGTGGGGAGAGGCGGTTGTTGACATCGTAGCATCTGATAGAAGTACCAGGGCTGGATTCAGATTACCTTGCTTCTTGTTTTTATTCTGCTTTTTATTCATCAAATAACGCAGTACCCCTCAACAGTCTCTGCAGAGCCCAGGACTAACCTGTGCCACTACAAACATTCAAAAACTGAAATATTTTTCCAATTTTCAGGAAACAAAGTTGCCAGTATTCTATTCATTTGTGTTTATCCCCCCAGATTGCCTCAAAATCTTGACCTCTTCTACTGTTTACCACTTGAACCTTGTAAAGGGTAATCTGATTTGGCACAAAATTATAAAAATGACTCATTTCTCAGTTTAACGTATCAATACACACCCCTGTTCTGCCAGGATCCCACATGGGGCCCACCACCTGAATGAGTTTGAAAGCAGAGGGAAGACACCATGTTATACCCTGGGCCTGCACACATGCACTGCTTACCAGCCCCTCCAAGGAAGGGAAGTCTGGGCTCCGCGGATCCCTGCACCTGCCAAGCGCTGCTTGACCTGAGTCCCACCCAGCCCTGCTCTTTCGGTTTTCACTGCTGTGGAAGCAGAGATATCACAGGGAGAGGTCGGTCACAAACTGCCATTCCACACAAATGGCAAAGTCACTCAGGAGGGCTTCACTGGTAGACTTTCACAATTAATACCTTATGATTCCCTGCGGCTTTTTTAAAAAATTGTTTTTATTAGTCTCAGCTTAAAGACAGGGTTCAGAAATCAGACATCAGCCTAAACAGGCGCTTAGGCCAGACACTCCCGACACAGATGCGCCATCAACATGGAGAAAGCGAGGACGTGGTGCCCCTGGCTTTCTGGCTTTCCGAGCCCAGCACTGGCTCTGAGACGCCCAGGGCTCCACACACGAGCGCTTTCTCCACGGCCTGAAACTCCCAATGGCCTCCCATTCACTTGGGTGCAGCAGGCAGGGAGCCCAGCAAAGCCCATGTGAATGATCTCAAAATACCTCAAAAATTACCAAATAGAGGTAATTACACGAAGCAGTGTGTGAAATGAGCACAGTGAGGACCTAAAACAGCTGATTAGCATGCTAAATGGCCATTTTGTAAGTTTAATGAAGTAAGACATCATTTGACACAGGAACAAAAGAAAACAATCAAAAAACACTCTGTTCACAGGAGAGACCTCACTGGCTTCCCTCTCCCAGAGCCAGGGTGTCTCCTGCACCTATGGGCAGCACATGTTACGTGCTTTTAGCTAATCTGCGGTCATTGCTCAAAAGGGTCTTCATTTTCTCTTAAAGGGGCACTACTGTGTCCCCAGCTCTGGGTCAGATGTCCCACTTTCTCGGGCACAGTAAGGTAAACAGTTTTGAATGGTGCTATGAAATTCTTCTAGGGTCTTTTTGTATCTTCTAAGCCCAGTGCTAGCCTAAAAAAAACCACAAAGCACTGCCAAGAAATGGCACATTTGGCAAACGACAGGCCTCGAAACCTGCTCACTGTGAATCGGGTGCCAGACAGTTGCCAGTAGCCTATAGTCCTCCCTGGAGACGGCTCTTAACTGATGTGGCTAGAAGAATGAACTGATCGTTACCACAAAAGAAGTTTCCAGAGGGCCAGGGTGCACGCACTGGAGCTGACACCACTCATCTCTTACAAGTTCCCACCTTTGAAACAGGAGGTGAGTTCAGATGCAGGGCTGCCTGTCACGCCTGTGGCTCTCATGCCATCTGACTGCCCTGTCTGTGTCTGTTGATTTAAAGAGCGGAAAGGGATGGAGGCAGAGAGATTTAGGTGAAGCTGGAATTGGCTACATAGCTTAGTAGCTTGAACCAAGCCACAGGGCTTGGGTTCAAATCCCAGCTCCACCACTCATCAGCCAAGTGACTTCAGGAAAGCCACGCAAAACTGCAAGCTTCAGTTTCCCCAGATAGCATGCATAGATAATGAGAACTGCTCGCCTTTTATGACTTTAAAAGGAGTCAAATCTTAGTGAAATGCCTGGCGTGTGCTACATGCAAAGAATGCCAGCTCGCCTCTCAGCCACCAGCTCCACCACTGTGGCACTGGGTGGTCCCTAACACAAGGAAAGAGGGCTGCACATGGACATAAGTGGCTAGGGGTATCTTTTATGCCAAGGAATCATGTTATGAGTTTTGTATATATCTATATTTTATAGCTATATATAAAGTTTATATACATCAAATTTTTGTGGGTTTTGGTGGGTGAAGGGGTGTTTTTTCAAAAGCCAGTCTCTTGATTGGTAGATTTACACACCCCTTCAATAGACAGACCCTGCCACAGACATGACCCATGGGTGCACCATTTTTCTCCCCAGGGAAGCTCTTTGGGTAACCCATCACCCCTTGCTATTTACAGCCTCCCAACCCCAGGTGCAGATGGTGCTACCCGAGCCCCATCTTCTTGCTAATGCAGAGATGCCAGTTCTCCAACAAGCTGCAGTGAACACAAAAAGAGGGAAATGAGTAGGTCAAGTCCTCTGACTAGACATCTGATAGAACTGCAGATACCACCACATAGTAGAAAATGCCAGTAAGGACCGATTTTAAGTTGCACCTGGGCCTGGGAAGCACGTTTACGTTTTGAAGTCCTGGGGTGAGAAAGAATACCCGCGTGTCCACAGAAACCTGTGTCCTGTGGGGGACACATGATGCTACCTGAGGACCCCTCACGACCCCTGTTGGCAGGACACTCACGCGGCTCCCTCGTCTCTCCCCACAATGCCTTGTCCCACACAGGTGTGGCCATATGCATTGCTGAAATCCTCGAACACCTAGGCAGTAGAGCAGAACACGTCAGCCCATCAGTTTCACTAATGACGCCTAAGGCTATATCTACTTTTTAAATTAGCCGCCTGGCACTGTTCTCAGGATAAACACGAGACCCATAAGATCCAGTCAAGGACTGGGCCCTTCTAGAATCCATCCTTAGGATTTCCAACCTCGGGGCTCCCAGCCTCTTCCTAATTCTCTAAGCTTTCTTTCCACCACAGATGAGTTCATGCTGGGAGCCTTGCACGGTTTTACGGTTATCTCAGAAAGCTTTGCTCCCTCTTGTCAATGTCAGTCTTCAGATCCCACTTGTCTGCTTTTGCTCATCCTGGCTAGTTTTGGGGTGACCCTCCTGAGTAGAGAAGGCAGACAGAGATCAGGGGTTTGGAAGGTGCCCCCAGCCCCTGGCAGCTCTTTATCTTTTCCCTTCTTTCTCATGGCACATTTTTTACAGCTCTTTTTCTTGCTCTGAGCACCTTTACTCACTCAGAGCACGTGGGCTTTCACCTCCCAACCTTGCTGTTTTGGGGGTTAGGGCACATTGTTTGGTATTGCCATAGACCCTGCCGTAGACACAAACAACACCTTTGTGCACCAGGCCACCCCCTCAGCCTGCCTCTCCCTCGTAGCCATGGCCAACTCGGAAAGGATGAAGATCCTCGGGAAATGAGCCCTCTTGGTAGACACCCATCCGCCCACAGCCTTTCCCCATAGTCCTTCACCTCTGGCCGCTGCCCCCAGGGGACGACATGGCCTTTCATGCCCGTGTTGGGTCACCTCTCCAGCTCCCCGTGCTGCGGCGTCTCCTCACTCTGTGCTTTGCATTGGTGGCTGCTGCCTTGGCCTCGAGTGCCTCATCGGGCTTCTTGTCAGGCAGGTGCTTCCTTATCAACTTCTCCCTGGCACAGACAGGCGCCCCTTCTCCTACACTCCCGGCACCCACTTCTTGCTGGCGAGTATGTTGGGCACATCTGCACTACACATCAGCCCCATCCTTGAGGCTGCCAGCCCTTCAAGGTAGACTCTGCATGGGACATGCCGAGACCTGGGTAGAGGGACCTGCAGTTGGCAGGTGAAGGCATGGATGCACGTGTTGCTATCCCCAGTACCCGCTTCCACACGTGGGGGACCACGAGGCCTTCGGATGCCTTCCTTCCGTTTTCCTCCTCATGGCCTGTATTCTGGTTGTTGGGAGAGAATTTGTCTTCTGAGAGTTTTTCAGCCTCTTTTAGAATCTCTGGTGCTATTAGATCGTATTCTTCTCTTTTCTGTAAGTTTTGAAATCTGTTTTCCTTAATTCCTTTTAAAAAAAAAATGTCCCTGATTCCTGTGAATTCGAAGAAGTCATGGCCACTCTCTTTGTCAGCAGCCCCCTCTCCACTGCCTGTCAGGATCGTCCCTCCAGCGAGGCTGTGAGCCCGCCCCACTCCGGCATCCATTGGGGGAAGCTTTGTCTGGGAGGGATTAGGTTGGAGCTGCCAGAGAGGAGAGTGGCTTAGTGGCCCGGTCAGGTCCCCTCCTGCATACTGTTTCTGTAGAATCCCAGCATGGATCATGGCGCGGCTGGCAGCTTCTGTTGGCTTCACTGCCTGCTGGAGAGAAGGAAGTAGGTGCCATCCCAAAGCAGGGGGCCGCCACGGAACTGAGGATAAAGGCGTTTAGTGTTTAAAACATCTTCATCCTAAAACTTCAGAACTTCAGGCCGCATGAGAGCAACTCAGGAGGGAAAGAAAACAAACAGCGGCAGCATCAGGGAAGGAAGCGGCCTGAAAATCCACTCTGTCAGAGTCTTTCTGTTGGACACACTGAGCTAACCTCTCTCCATGTGCTTGCTGGGAAGCACCATTCCCAAAGCTAGAAACCAGAATTCTGGCCCCGCCCCTCTTCTCCCCACCAGAGCCTGCCCTACCATTGCAAGGTGGCAGGTCTCAGGCGCTGTCAGTGTTTACAGTACCCTCATCCCAGTGGAACCCAGGCTTGGCCCTCTCTCCTTGGAAGGTCTGCACAGCTCATCCAAGGCACAACTGGCAGGTCAAGGGAGAGGCACAGGGAAAGGGAACACCTAGAAGTCAGAGGTTTGGGGTCCCGTCTGGCACTGCCTCTCACATCCTCAATTTCCTCAATTAGAAGACTTTTTTTTTTCATCATTTCAGGGCCAGTTTTGTACCCCTCAGGTCAGGATGGGCTTCTCCGCTCCTGTTTTTCCTACCGTCCATGTGTGATGGAGAGGGCCTTCTGTGCCCTGGTGAGCCTGATCTGCTCCTGTCTCGCCACTGCTTGGGCTAGCACCCCAAGGATTCCTTCTTCTTGGTTGCACACCGTTAGTTGTAGCTGCATCTCAGTAAAGCGTGTTAGTTCCGAGTCCTTCCGTCATGTGCTAGAAGGCAGCAGAATCTGAGCTTGTAGTAAAAATCGCCACCCAACAGGCCTTTGTTCAGCTGGCACTGTGTTCCAGGTTAGAAGTTCAGTTCATGAGATGACCCCGTCTCACCTTCCTATGGCAGCCTTCCCGCAAGCCACAGCTGTCACTCAGCTCTCCTGGGTGGATCCTAAAGGCCATATTCCAGCCATGGTACCATGCTGACCCTTCGTCTGGAACAAAGACGGCCTGTCTGAGGCTTTGTTAATGCCGGGCCACCCCACCCCCACGCCGTGAGGTGGAGACTGCTGCCCATTGTTCCCGGCTCCGCTGGAAGAAAATGCCTCTCTTGTGCATGGGGGATGAAGAAAGAACCAAAGGTGAATTAATGGAATTCAACACTTTCCCATTTGGTGCCCCTCACAGCACCCATGGGCCGGAATGGTTTCGCAGCCTAAGGCATCTCCGAAACGGAGAAAGCAGGGTTCTGCGGCCCCAAGGCCTGGATTGAAGTCTTGCCCCTGCCCCTTTACCAGCCAGTGACCTGGGGCAAGTCACACAGTACCTGTAGGCCCTATGTCCTCCTCAACTAATAAGGCATCTGTCTGGGGAGTGTGTGAAGATGATATGGAATCACATACGGAGCACTCTTGGCACATAGTGACTGGTGAGAGTGAGTTCCTTTTCACTGAATCTCTGCCTTTCCTCTGCACTTCTCTCTGGAAGCTTCAGGAATCCAGAATTTGCTCTTTATGTCAGCAAGTATAGCAGATTTGATTTGAGGGGTTGATTGGTTTGTTTGGGGGGAATTTAGGCAAGATGAAGGCAATAAAGGCTAGTCCCTAAAACTCTACCGAAGCCCTCATAATAAGACACCAGGGCAGGTGCACACATGTGTCATTTAAACAACGAGCAAATGAACAAACAGAGTGTGCTTGTTCCCAATGTTTAAAAGAAAGTTTTTTTAATTGTAGAAAAATACACATAAAATGAACCATTCTCACCATTTCCAAAGGGACAGTGAAGTCCATTCACATTGATGCTTGTCATCACCATCTGCCCGTAACCAGGTTGCAAAACTGAAACTCTATACCCTTTAAACAGTAACTCCCCACGTCCCCCTCCCCCAGCCCCAAACAAGTTGACTGTTAATAGTCAAGAAGAAGGAAAGGCTAAACAGAAGCTGGAGTGTGGAACTTTCTCAATAGTCTTTAGATCTGTGAGAAAAACCAGGAAAGGATTCAACCGGCAGAGAAAAGGAATAGGAGTTGGACAACCCTCTGCAGGCTTGGTGCATGGCGCCCCCTGCTGTTTGAGGTATGTCATGTCTTTCCGCCAACACGGCGTTACTGGGAATTAGGAAGTCGTCTTAGATCTGAAAGACACGTTGCTTTCATGCAGTATGTGCATTTGGTAATTTCATTAAACCTAGATGATAGCAGGGATGATTTAGTTTTCATATTCTTAAAAAAGCTGGTGTTAAAACTACATCTGAAAATGTTGATTTTTTTTTAACCATGAATATGCTGTAACAGTTGATTGTATCAACTCCCTTATGGAAATATTCAAGGCAGATTTATAATAATTATTATGATTATCAACAAGCTAGATGGAGGGCATTAAATTCTATGTAAACACTTTGTAATATGCTTTTCCAAGCCCCTTAGCTTAGAGGACCAAGCTCTGTTTCAGTAATAGATGTCGTTTACTTTCACCTATTGTAAATAGTTGTTGTGGTTTGCTACCCCTATGTCAGCCAGCCAGAACTTCTGCTAGCCTGCCCTTTTGTAAAAAAGTCCTTCCCATGTCCCCACTGTCTGTGATGGTAATAATCGTCATTCCTCCTATGAGGTTCCCTACTTTCTCCCACTGGACACGACACAGACGTGGAAGCGTCCCCCTCACGTGCTGTCCCAAGAACACATGGCTTTTCACCTTTCTGAGGTCAGGTCAGCCAAATTCCAAGAGCCCATTCCTTCTGGAAGTGGCTACTTGTGTGTACCCCTTAAGCACCAATCGCCGGAAATGGGAGTCATTGGCTACTTTCACACATTGCTGCTTTTGGCATCTTCACCCTGGTAAAATGGCACTGTTTTTCCTTCTAAATTGGGAATATGAGAGTGTGACCTGATGGAATTTTGCGTTGTTTCATTTGGGAGTTACCAAGTCATGCAAACATCAGGAACACTCCTAGAGAGGCCCCATCTAGCTCACGGGACAGCTCACAAGTGAGGAAGAAACCACCATGAGAACAGGGCAGCCACGCCCCCAGCCTCCAGCCTCCCTCCCCTCGCTCTTCCCTGGCTCCTGGCTTTCATACTCTACATTGGTTCTTCTCCCTTCCCCACCAGTCTAAGCCCTTGCCAGCTCTCACCTGGATGTTCACAGTAGCCTTGACGAGGATCCTTGATTCTGCCCTTCCCTACCTTGCCCTGAGTGAGGCTGCCTTAGTGTCAATCTGATCTTGCCTCTTCTCCACCCACAACCTGCCATGGCTCTCATGTCCCTCCGAGTGAAAGCCAGAGTCGTGACCATGACCTGTGAAACCTTTGCTGAACTGTCCTCCTTCCTTACACGTGTGCAGCTGGTGCAATCTGACGCTAAGAACCAAAAGGCCAAACAGTGTTCGTTAAGGTTGCGTCAGCTGTCTCTGGAAAGTCAAGCAAGACAGCATGTGTGTTATCCAATAGTGTCCTGCCCTGTGCTGGCCCCTCCACCCCTAAGTATATCAGATCAGTGTGCCTTCCTCATGGGGTGACGTGGGACACGGTTTCTCAAGACACTGGCTGTGAAAACCAAGCCGACCGCCACTTTCTGAAAGCTGCCCCTCCTACAAGACAAGACTTCTCACGTTCCTGTCCCAAGCACATTTGAAGTTTGACGATATCTGTGAAGACATCTACAGGGGTCTGTTTTATTTAAAAATGTTTTTCTGATAAAAAGAATACATATTCTTTGTGGAAGCCACGGAGAAGTACAAAGAGGAAAATCAGTCCTAATCTCACCACCTCCAGAGGACTCCACTGCTAGCATTTTATTAGAATACGGTCCTGGGAAACCTTCTGGAATACTTACAGCTGACATCCGTGGATCACGTGCGGTGTGCGGTGCTGGAAAAGCGTTCTGTGCAAGCTGCAGTGCTCTCAGGCATGGGCTTCACAGACTAGTGCTGGAGGTCTGGTCCGTGACGGGATAAGAAGCTGGCACCGTAATGTGAATAACTTGACCACCAGGCATGCTGTTCAGTTCAGCTGCTGTTGATTGGATGGTAAGACTTTCTTCACGAAGGAAGCCAGGCATCAATTTACTTTATGGAGTCAGCTGCTTATCACAGTGGACCGGTCCACAGTCGGCAGACGGGCACTCCAGGCAGCTCAGTTCCACACACCATCCCTGTGAGGGAGACACCATCCCCATTTCAAAGAAGAGTCTCGAGGCTGGAGTGCTCAAGGAACTTGCCTACAGACAACAGAGAGACACAGCTGGGTGGGAGTGCCAGCCCAGCTGTCAGGCACCGGTGCCAAGCCCGAACCTCCTCTTCACACTCCGTGTTGCCGAGGGCTAACCACTGGCTTGCCCAGTGGGGACTTCAACACAATTAAACGTTTATTGAACCTTTTTTTGGAAGTAAAAGCACCAAATAAAAATGATGTCCAGGGCCAACGATTTTTATTCAAAACAGCTGCATGGTTTTACTTTTTCTAAGTGCAGGGAATAAGAATCTCTCATGTACTGCTAATTCTGATTATTTAGGGTAATGGAGAAGGTTTTGTGAGTCCCTCAAAATGTGGTTAAGAGTTTATGGAAATTAAGACAAGACCTGAGCACTTGGCAGTGTGCCCTCGTGGGTAGAGTTCTCTAAGGACTCACAGAAATGGCTGTCCCACTGTGGCCAGTTTGCATGTTTCTTAGTTCAAGTGCTGAAGGGGACATTGGCTTCTTCAGATCACAATTCCAAATTCTTTGGACAGAGACTCAGATGGTCCCCAGGGCAGCTCAGGGACCATGCATGGCCCACTCTGCCAGTGAGGAAGCAGGTCTTGGTTCAAATCCCCCTTCTGTGGTTCTTAGCTTAGAAAACCAAGCTGTTTTGGACTGTAGCATAGTAAGAAGCAGAGAGAACACGCTCTGTAATGTTGGTGGCTTCCTTCATCACCTCTGCACTCTCTTGGGAGACCTTAATATGTGGTCAAAGTTTTTCGTGACTTAGCTCACTGATACACAGATTTAGAAATAAAGGTTGAGTATTGCCCCAAGACAGAATGACGACATACAGTTAAGGCCTGCTCAAAAATGTTAAATTACTCATTGATCTGAGTCATCATCCACGTTAGGCTCAACCAGATCACCCCTGGAAACTGTGGCTGCGGCTCATATGCTGACTGGAAACTGTATTTTAAAGGTTGTGAATAAAAAAGCTGCAACCCAGTGGTGGTTAATTTCTAAAGAGGTTAATATGATTCAAGAAACGAGGAAGTCCACCCCTTGATCATGCAGAATAAGAGACTGAGAGGGGACTACACTCTACTAGACATGAATGTGTCTTGGGCTGCACGTAAGCATTTCAGTGCTCAAAGCAGACACTGCATGGTTAATGGTCGGTCCTCAGAGAAAGAATCACAGTCTGTCAAATAACGGAGAAGTGGATTATGAGTCGTTGTTGTCATCATCTTCTTTCTTCTTCTTCCTTCTTCTTCTTTTTTTCTGCTTTACTTTTTAGAGACAGGATCTTGCTGTGTCACTCAGGCTGGAGTACAGTGGCGCAATCTTGGCTCACTGCAGCCTGGACCTCCTGGGTTCAAGCAATCCTCCTGCCTCAGCTGCCCAAGTAGCTAGGGTTAAAGGCACATACCACCACACGGGGCTAAATTTTTTTTTTTTTTTTTTTTTGTAGAGATGGGGGTTTCATGTTGCCTAGGCTGGTCTTGAACTCCCAGCCTCAAGCAATCCTCCCACCTTGACCTCCCAAAGTGCTGGGATTACAGGCATCAGCCACCGTGCCCAGCCCTTCTTTTTTTAATTAACCTTTTTGTTTTTCTAATAATAATTTTCAACTTACAGAAACATTGTGGAGATAGTGCAGAGTTCCCATAGACTCCTCACCCTCACTCACATTGCTTTACTACAGTACACACATTACAACCAAGGAACCAGCCCTGGTGTGTGACTGTGAAACTCCATGGTTCGTTAGGATTGCACTGGATGGTTTTCTCATGAGCTCTTTTTGTTCCAGGATCCCTCCAAGACACCACAGTGTGTGCAGTCATCATGCCTCCATAGCCTCCTCTGGTCTCTGGGAGTTTCTTAGACTTTCCTTGTTTTGAGAAGTTCTGGTCAGGTATTTGGTAGAAAGTCCTCAATGTGTGTTTATCTGGGGTTTGTCTCATGGTTAAGACTGGGCTTAGGGATTCTGGGGAGGAAGACCACAGAGACCAAGTGCCACTCTCATCACATCGAGGGTACGTGCTGTCAACCCGACTTACCACTGTGGATGTTGCCCTTGATTACGTGGCTGATCCATGTCAGCTGCATTCCTCTGCTGTCAGGATGCGTTTCCTTTCGTGCTCTTGAGAAGGAAGTTCCTCGGAAGGAGCAGGAAGGTCTGCTCTGCCCGCCTTAGAGGGGATTAGCTAATGAATTACTTAGAGTTCTGGGCAGGACATTTGTCCCTTCTCTGCCATTTTTTTATTTCTATCCCTATGGACTCATGGATATTTATTTTCTATTTAGGAATATAATTCAATACTGCTATACTTATTTTGTTGCCCAAATTGTTCTTGCTTTGGCCATTTGAAAGCTCCTGCCTGGTTTCTCTGTCCCTTGCCATGTTCCCATTCTTTTATTTTAGGGCATGTCCTTCCTTCTCATAACATAGATGCTCCAAGCGAATCATCTTGTATATTCTCTGCCTTAGTTCTAGTCCTAGAATGAGTCATTTCTCCAAGGAGCCCTGGTTCCTTTTATTGAAGAATAAATAGAAAAACCAAGATCTGGGCATCGTGTGGATTATTCTGTTTTGAAGGCTGTGTCCTAATGAGAGAATGTTGACAGCAAACTTGACAGCAAAAAGTCCACCCCTGCAACCGCTCAGAGGAACAACTCTTGTTCATTGTTAGGAGTTTATTAGGGTTGTGTTCTGGTTTGGAAAAGTCAATGTCATTAGGCTCTGCAAATATTTGAAGAACACAGCACATCATGGTGAACTGGGAGGCATGTTCTGAGCTGAGACTACTCTGGGTGAACTCATTAAAATGACACTGTTCCTGAAATACTCTTTGTCAAGGGAATTTCTAAAGCTTCCTGTTTTTTGAAATGGACTGGTTAAATGTAGTCTGATTATTATGATAGGGCTCAGTACTTTGCTTAGGGAGAGCTCGCCTGCAGATAGGTACTGTAGCTTTTAATAAACACCATACCCACTTCTAAGTTAAATGTATTCCTTTCTACGTTACATGTATACCTAAGTTATATGTGCAAGAAATATCCACTCATTGAAAAACTTACTGAAGGCTGGGCGTGGTGGCTCACGCCTGTAATCCAAGCACTTTGGAGGCCAAGGCGGGCGGATCACCTGAGGTCGGGAGTTCAAGACCAGCCTGACCAACACAGTGAAACCCCGTCTTTAAAAAAAAAAAAAGAAAAACTTGCTGAAAAGTGAAGTGGCATTGTCATACTGGAAGCCTGGAAAGAGCTTCGGAGACTTCAGGGAGGGAGAGAAGAGAGGCTTTGATAAATACGGCGTTCCTTCTCTTTAGTTACCTGTGATCATTCAAGCCCCGGATCAGACTAATAGCTCCCAGTTCCGATAGCCCATGAAGACCCAATCTAGGCTGTAGGTGTATGTGGTTGAAAACTAAAGAAGCACCTCTGTTGGCACATGGTTTTGACAAGGGGCATTTAGGGTGCGGTCAGCACAGAGACCCAGATAAAGAACAGAGTGACTGAGTGATGCCAAGTTGGATCATACTGTGGAATTTTAGAAATGGAATATTGAGCCACCATCCCAGGAAGCTCCTATTAGAAATCCACCAGGGCTGGGTGCAGTGGCTCACGCCTATAATCCCAGCACTTTGGGAGGCCAAGGCGGGTGGATCTGTGCAAGGTCAGGAGTTCGAGACTAGCCTGGCCAATATGGTGAAACCTCATCTCTACTAAAAATACAAAAATTAGCCAGGCATGGTGGCAGATGACTGTAGTCCCAGCTACTCAGGAGGCTGAAGCAGGAGAATCGCTTGAACCTGGGAGGCAGAGGTTGCAGTGAGCCAAGATCATGCCACTGCACTCCAGCCTGGGCAACAGAGAAAGACTCCGTCTCAAAAAAAGAAAGAAAAAGAAAGAAAGAAATCCACCAAACCTTACTTAACACCGTGGTTGTGTTCAAGGTACCAGAACTGTGGTTGCCGACAGCTTGGCTGATACTGATGTCAATGTGTCAAGTGATGTGGGCGCACTCACTATTACTGTATCCTCAAACTGGATTTCCTGCTCCAGAGATTAACTGATCTTACACAAGACAGGAAAACACCTTCGGACGAACATGACCCATGTGGGGGACCCCAGTGCAAGGATTACCCCGCTTGTCTGCCACAGAGGCCCATTTGCGCCATCTTTCTCTCTGGCGTGCAATTACACCCCCCTTTTTCCTTGGTTCCTTGTAACTGAAGAGCCACTTTACAAGGATTTTGCAAAGCCTAGAGAGATTGCAACATTTGTGTGAGGCATTATCTCACATTCAGATCATTGCTGGCTGCAAAATAAATAAAGCACGCTAATGGTTCTCCTGGAAGCTTGAGTTTTTTAGCAGTATGTGGCCTAGGTCTCTCTAACCCTTAGATAAACACAGAATGGCTTACCTTCTGTAGGTTCTAAGGCACAGAGCCAGCCTTGACTGTAAGGCAGTCATCCCTCAGTTCAGTTCTTTACAGTTTTACTGCTATGGGACATATTGGGGGCCCAATATAAAGCAAAGCTAGAAGCAGGGATATGACCCATGTGTTTGTGGGCGTGGGATATGGACAGGGAAATAGTGTTCCGACTTCATGCTCAATGTTGTTTTGAACTGTAACATGAAATTGCTGCCATCAGGGCTGTGACTGTGTGCGATGTCTCACCGTTGCAGACTAGTAGCTTTGCAGCAGAAAAAAGGTAACAGGGCCGCTTGTCCAGGGCATTCAGATAATAAAGTCCCTGAGCATCAAGTTGCTAGACCAAAGGAAGTATTTTTTCCTTCATGTCAAAGATGGGGTGTGAGTACTGTCATCAGGCAGTAGGATTAAATGATAGTACCTCTGCCATTTTTGAAAAACAGTGGAATATACCTTCCCAGATGCTGAAAATACATGGGGGAATGGCTCTATTGCACTTAAAAAGTGAAATATATTTATAATAGATCTCCAGTGTATTTCTTGAATATGTCAACATGACATAGTAAAAAGAGCTTGCCTAAATCCATGAACCTTAATGTACTCAGAGCCTAAAAGAATGTCATATTCTAAAATTTCAGTGTTCTGTTCTTACACTATTGTAATTCATTTTAGAATGTATTCAGTTTTATTTTAGAGAAGAATCACTTGCATTTTAAGAAAAGGAGATAAATGTTTGATGAAACTGGCAAGATTTTAACAGGATCTTCCAAAGTTATGTTGTTGCACTTTTAAATTCAGATTTTTTAAATCGGCACCAAGTTTTGCAAGTAAGTTCTGTCAGGATTGTTACTCACAGTAGCCATGTCCCCAGTCCACCTCTTCCAGCGCTGCTCACTTCCCCTCATCCCTTTCCTACGCCCAGAGGCACCCCCCAACTCTTGATGGATTATGACCACAATAAACTCTGAGGGCTGAGCCCTGATTCCCTTCCTTTGTCAAACAGCTGTAGTTTTTCCTGGACTTAATAATTGTCTCAATTATCATTTTTCTTAGCCTTCTGTGTACTTAACACTAAGTTATTCCCACACTTTCCTTTCATGGTATAAATCTCAAGTATTCAAGCACATTAGGTAGCCAGCATCTCTCAGAGCCTTTTTCTCCCCGCTCCAGGGAAGATCAGCTGACCTGTGGGCCTATCGGAGCCTTCACCTCCACCCCAGAGATTCCCCTGGCTTTTGTCTTGTGCTTCACTGTGCCTTTCTGTTTTCCGCTCCATGACTCACTTGCATTGGCAGAGCAACCCCCACCAATAGCCTCTTGAAAAAGTATATATGGTAGGTAAAACTTTTAAGGCCTTGAATATTGAAAGTATTTTTCTTTTTTCTTTTCTTTTTTTTTTTTTTTGAAACAGAGTCTCGCTCTGTCGCCCAGGCTGGAGTGCAGTGGTATGATCTCGGCTCACTGCAACCTCACCTCCTGGGTTCAAGCAATTCTCCTGCCTCAGCCTCACGAGTAGCTGGGATTACAGGCACCTGCCACTATGCCCAGCTAATTTTTTATTTTTTGTAGAGACAGAGTTTCACAATGTTGGCCAGGCTAGTCTCAAATTCCTGACATCAGGTGATCCACCTGCCTCGGCCTCCCAAAGTGCTGGGATTACAGACATGAGCCACTGCGCCCAGAGTGAATGTCGTCTTTGTAACATTCTCCTTCTGTTCTTGTGTCATGGGTGTAGTTCTTCTCCCATCTCTCTGGGAATATCAGTGGAGAAAAGTTTTCCTTTTCGCCCCGCCGGGGCGGGGGCCGGGCCCCCCCCCGGGGCCCGCGGGGGGGGGCCCCGGGGCGGTGGGGCGGGAGGGAGGATTATGGAGTGAAAAAGAAAAAAAATAAAAAAATAAAAAAATATAAAATAAAAAAAAA
>CAUYLG010062112.1:0-18023 GCA_963573385.1 Cacajao melanocephalus
CCACAGAAATACAAACTACCATCAGAGAATACTATAAACACCTCTATACAAATAAACTAGAAAATCTAGAAGAAATGGATAAATTCCTGGACACATACACCCACCCAAGACTAAACCAGGAAGAAGTTGAATCCCTGAATAGACCAATAACAAGTTATAAAAATGAGGCAGTAATTAATAGCCTACTAACCAACAAAAGTCAAGTACCAGATAGATTCACAGCTGAATTCTACCAGAGGTACAAAGAGGAGCTGGTACCATTCCTTCTGAAACTATCCCAAACAATAGAAAAAGAAGGAATCCTCCCTAATTCATTTTATGAGGCCAGCATCATCCTGATACCAAAACTTAGCAGAGACACAACAAAAAAAGAAAATTTCAGGCCAATATCCCTGATGAACATTGATATGAAACTTCTCAATAAAATACTGGCAAACCGAATCCAGCAAGACATCAAAAAGCTTATCCATCACAATCGAGTAGGCTTCATCCCTGGGTTGCGAGGCTGGCTCAACATACGCAAATCAATAAACATAATCCATCAAATAAACAGAACCAATGACAAAAAACACATGATTATCTCAACAGATGCAGAAAAGGCCTTCAATAAAATTCAACGCCCCTTCATGTTAAAAACTCTCAATAAACTAGGTATTGATGAAATGTATCTCTAAATAATAAGAGCTATTTATGACAAACCCATAGCCAACATCACACCGAATGGGCAAAAGCTGGAAGCATTCCCTTTGAAAACCAGCACAAGACACTCCTATTCAACATAGTATTGGAAGTTCTGGCCAGGGCAATCAGGCAAGAGAAAGAAATAAAGGCATTCAAATAGGAAGACAGGAAGTCAAACTGTCTCTATTTGCATTTGTCCTGATTGTATATTTAGAAAACCCCATTGTCTCAGCCCAAAATCTCCTTAAGCTGATAAGCAACTTCAGCAATGTCTCAGGATACCAAATCAATGTGCAAAAATCACAAGCAATCCTATACACCAAAAACAGTCAGAGAGCCAAATCATGAGTGAACTCCCATTCACAATTGCTACAAAGAGAATAAAATATCTAGGAATACAACTTACAAGGGATGTAAAGGACCTCTTCAAGGAGAACTACAAACCACTGTTCAAGGAAATAAAAGAGGACACAAACAAATAGAAAAACATTCCTGTTCATGGATAGGAAGAATCAATATCATCAAAATGGCCATTATAGATTGAATGCTATCCCCATCAAGCTACCATTGACTTTCTTCACATAATTGGAAAAACTACTTTAAATTTCATGTGGAACCAAAAAAGAGCCCATATAGCCAAGACAATCCTAACCAAAAAGAACAAAGCTGGTGGCATCATGCTACCTGACTTCAAACTATACTACAAGGCTACAGTAACCAAAACAGCATGGTACTGGTACCAAAACAGATATATACACCAACGGAACAGAACAGAAGCCTCAGAAATAACGCCACACATCTACAACCATCTATCCTTGATAAACCTGACAAAAGCAATGGGGAAATAAGTCCCTATTTAATAAATAGTGTTGGGAAAACTGGCTAACAATATGCAGAAAACTGAAACTGTACCCCTTCCTTATATCTTACATAAAAATTAACCCAAGGTGGATTAAAGACTTAAACATAAGATCTAAAACCATGCAAACCCTAGAAGAAAACCTAGGCAATACCATACGGGACATAGGCATGGACAAAGACTTCATGACTAAAACACCAAACTCAATGGCAACAAAAGCCAAAATTGACAAATGGGATCTAAGTAAACTAAAGAGCTTCTGCACAGCAAAAGAAACTATCATCAGAGTGAACAGGTAACCTACAGAATGCAAGAAAATCTTTGCAATCTATTCATCTGACAAACGGCTAATATCCAGAATCTACAAAGAACTTAAACAAATTTACAAAAAATAACAAACTACCCCATCAAAAAGTGGGGGAATGATATGAACAGTCACTTCTCAAAAGAAGACATTTATGCGGCCAACAAACATATGAAAAAAAGTTCACCATCACTGGTCATTAGAGAAATGCAAATCAAAACCACAACGAAATACCATCTCATGCCAGTTAGAGTCATTAAAAAGTCAGGAAACAACAGATGCTGGAGAGGATGTGGAGAAACAGCAATGCTTTCACACTATTGGTGGGAGTGTAAATTAGTTCCACCATTGTGGAAGACAGTGTGGCGATTCCTCAAGGATCTATAACCAGAAATACCATTTGACCCAGCAATCCCAATACTGGGTATATACCCAAAGGAGTATACATGATTCTACTGTAAAGATACACGCACACGTATGTTTATTGGAGCACTGTTCACAATAGCAAAGACTTAGAACCAACCCAAATGCCCAAAAATGATAGACTGGATAAAGAAAATGTGGCACATTTACACCATGGGATATTATGCAGCCATAAAAAAGGATGGGTTCGTGTCCTTTGCAGGGACATGGATGAAGCTGGAAACCATCATTCTCAGCAAACTAACACAGGAACAGAAAACCAAACACCGCATGTTCTCACTCATAAGTGGGAGTTGAACAATGAGAACACATGGACACAGGGAGGGGAACATCACACACTGGGGCCTGCTGGGGGTTGAGGGGGAAGGGGCAAGGTAGCATTAGTAGAAATACCTAATGTAGATGATGGGTTGATGGGTGCAGCAAACCACCATGGTACGTGTATACCTATGTCAGAAACCTGCATGTTCTGCACATGTATCCTAGAACTTAAAGTATAATTTTAAAAAAATGTAAAAAGCATTTATATGGTTTAGGATTCAAAACAATTTATTAGGGAATAAGTAAGTGTCTGATTTTTCCTCAGTTTTGTATTCAGTGTTTTGTGTACTTTGACATTCTTTTCTTGGTTTTTCCTTTCATTTTAAACATTTTTTAAAAATAACTAAGCATTTTTTTAAATTTCCACAAAACATCTTGATAGTAAAAAAAAAAAAAGAAGAAAAAGAAAAGAAAGAAATATCTCCATCCTCTAAGACAGAAAATATTTTGAGAACAAGACAAACCTAGTACATATAAATATTTTAAATGGAAAAGAAAACAAAATTACCCAACTGGAAAATAATGAAAACTTTGGAAAATATGACTTTGAGACACGCTCTTGTAAAGCTTAAGCTGGAATAAATAAGATCTGAATTAATTATGTCCCAGAGCATTTAGATAGTTCGTGTCTTTAGTAAACTGTTTACAATATTCTAAAAATACTGAGAACTGGTAAAGACCACCAGAGTCTTTGAAAAAATGCCAAGATATTTTTATAAGACACAGAACTTTCTAATGTACCCAGCTTTGTTAACTTACTGAAAAGTCCTAGGCAGGACATGAGAGGAATTATAGAAATCTTTTTGAAGCTTCTAGAATATAATGGCATTATGACTAATATGCTTCAAGCTTTTATGAAGAAAAAAAATCTCATATTAGACAAACCTGGGAGATGTTTTTGATAGAATGCCAGAATTAATGAACGGAACACAGTAGGTGTTGATTTTATGTCATTATAAGTTAAGCCTGTTATTTTGCAGTCAAGGAATGAAAAATAAATATCAAACAAGCCTGACCTGCTCTCTTGATTTAATAGCTTAATTTCCAGAAACGCCAGTGAAAAATAGCACAAATGTTTGCCTAGGCCAATTCTTCTTTATTATAGTTCATCCATTTTCCCTTTTCCACAAGGAATGCAGCACCTAACAGAGCTTAATTAAGTTTATCTCTTATGACACAAACCACATTGCCTTACAAAAGAAAGCTTGTCAGAGCAAGAGAGGGGGATGTGTCTCAAAACCCAGTCCATTAAAAAGCAATCACAGGTTGCCACAGAATTCTATGGATCCTTATGCCTGGTGGCCAATGCCAGCAGTGAGGACTCTTTCACACGTTACAATAATGGACATTTTATACTAAGCAAAAGTAGTGATGGAAATAACTTACATCCATGTCAAGAAAAGAAAAGTGTCCCTGGGAGATTCATCTTTAGCTCTAATGACACTTTTCTTTCATCACATAGGTTTGCAGTTTCTATATTCTTTCTTTTCTTCGCATCAAGAAAGGATGTCGGAAGGATTCTCCCTGGCCCCCTCTTGAATGTGTTGGAGGTTCCATGTGTAATGAAATTCCCTTACAGTAAAAAGATGTTTAAATGTGTAACCATTTATTCTGTCAGAGGAGTGAATGTGTCAGAGCCTCAGGAATTAAGTTGCTGAAACAATTTGCTTTCTAATGGTTTCTGTTTTTTGGTTTTTTTTTTTTTAGGAGATTGTCTTGACCCCAGCAAAATGCCGGATTCCCTGTCAGAGCTAAGTGAAATATAAATGTTTAAAAGAGGATCTACATCAGGTATATAATTCAAGTGGAAATAAAAGCAGGTAGCATTGTTGGGACTGCTCTGAGAAAATAAAATTAGAAGTATGAATGTTTCTGTTAAGATAGAGTTAACTGCATGGAAAAATAAAAGCCAAATAATAGTTGCTTAAGCAAATTGAAGGTTTATTATATGACACTCTCAAACAAAAGAAGTCCAGATGGAAACAGTGCAGGTTTGGTATGGACTCTTCCCAGTGACATCAGGGATGTAGGATAATCTCTGTTCCAAAAACTCAGCAAATGGCTTCAGTTTTCAAGGTTACCTCGTAGTCCAAGATGGCTGGCAGAGTTCCAACCATTACAAAAGCATCCACACAGCAGGAAGAGGAATGGGAGAAAAAGCAAAAAGGCCCTTTTTCCCAGCCAACTTAGCCAAGGGACTTGTTTCCCAACGAACTATAGCTCCTCCATATACTGATAAAAAAATAGGACCTGTTTTCCATCAGTATCAGAATCAACTACTAATTGTCAAACCTGTCAGCCTGGATTTTCAGAAGAAAAGGGATATAAGTGGTAGCTATGCCACCAGACAACCAGGAAAGTGGCTGTTTGAAAAGCACCCAAGTGGGAACCAGAAGACTGGATTCTGATCTGCAGCCGGGGCTCCAGCTCCCTGACTCATCTGGGACAAGTCACCCTCTAAACTTGAGTTTATTCATTTGCAAAATGACAGGCCTCAACTAAAAGATCTTTAAGTTTCCCTCTAGTTTTTATTTTGGATGAATTATAAATCTTAGTCTCAATTTCCTCATCTGAAAAATCATAAAAATAAATAACTCTACTTTTAAAGATACTGGCCAGACAGGGTGATTCACGCCTCTAATCCCAGCATTTTAGGAAGCCAAAGCAGAAGGATCACCTGAGGCCAGGAGTTCAAGACCAGCCTTGTCAACATAGCAAGACCCTGCCTCTACAAAAAGAATTTTAAAAAGTAACTGGGTGTGGTGGCACACACTGGCAGTCCCAGCTACTCAGAGGCTGAGGTAGGAGGATCACTTGAGCCCAGGAGTTCAAGGCTACAGTGAGCCATGATTGCACCACTGCATTCTAGCCTGGGAGACAGAGAGACTCTATTTCTTAAATAAAAAAAAAAAGATATTATCTAATAATTGTTTGAGGATAAATTCCCTCAAAACAATTATTGAGCAACCTGCTATGCACCAAGTACCATGTCAAGTGTTGAAGACACAAACATGAATAAGACATATTTCCTTTTTTTAGCTCTTTTAGGAATCGCCACACTGCTTTCCACATGGTTGAACAAATTTACACTCCCACCAACAGTGTATAAGTGTTCCCTTTTCTCCGTTGCCTTGTCAGCTCTATTATTTTTTGACTTTTTCATGGCAGCCATTCCCACTGGTGTGAGATGGTATCTCATCGTGGTTTTGAGTTGCACTTCTCTAATAATCTGCGATATTGAGATTTTCTTCAAATGCTTTTTGATCACATGGATATCTCTTTTGAAAAATGTCTGTTCATGTCTTTTGCCCACTTTTTAGTGGGTTTTTTTTCTTGTAACTTTGTTTAAATTCTTTATAGATGCTGGATATTAGACATTTGTTACGCATAGTTTGCAAATATTTTCTCCCATTCTGTAGGTTGTCTGTTCACTCTGTTGATAGTTTCCTTTGCTGTGTAGAAGTTCTTCAGTTTAATTAGATCCCATTTGTCAATTTTTTCTTTTGTTCTGATTGCTTTTAACATCTTTGTCATGAAATCCTTGCCAACATGGTACTGCCTAGGTTGTCTCTCAGGGTTTTTATAGTTTTGGGTTTTACATTGAAATCTTTTATCCATCTTGAGTTGATTTTTGTATATAAGAAAGAGGTTTATTTGACCTAGCAATCTCATTATTGGGGATAAACCCAAAGGAATATAAATCTTTCTACCATAAAGACACAGGCACACGTATCATTGCAGCACTATTCACAAAAAAATAGACAAGAAATCCACCTAAATGCCCATCAATGACAAACTGGATAAAGAAAATGTGGTACATATACACCATGGAATACTACATAGCCATAAAAAATAATATCATGCCCTTTGCAAGAATATGGATGGAGCTGGAGGCCATCATCCTTAGCAAACTAACACAGTAACAGACAACCAAGCACCACATGCTCTCACTTATAAGTGGGAGTTAATGATAATACATGGACTAGCAGAAGAGAATGACAGACACTGGGGGGCCTTCTGGTGGTGGAGGGTGGAGGGGGGAGAGAATCAGAAAGACTAATTATTAGGTAGTAGGCTTAGTTCCTAGGTGACAAAATAATCTGTACAACAAAACCCAGTGACATGAGTTTACCATAAAACAAATCTACACAGGTGCCCCTAAACCTAAAGTAAGAGTTTTAAAAAGATACATTTCTTGCCTTGAGGGAACTTCAGTAAGTGAGAAGTTCACTTAAACTTCACTCACTCACTTTCTTACAATTCAGTAAGTGAGACAGAAATATAGTCAAAAATTGTAATACTGTGTGAAATATGCAACAAAAGGAAGGAAAGCTGGAAGACAAGGTCAGGCTGGGAGAGTGAAAGATAGCTTCTCAGAGGAGGTGACAACTGAGTCAGGTTTTGAAGATGGAATAGGAGTTTGCTAGGCAGGTAAAGGAGGAACTGCATTCCTGGAAAACGTAACATTGTGAAGACAGCAGTGAAAACTCACGATGTTTTCAGAGAAATATAAACTATTCAGCGCTACTGAAGCTTAAAGTGTGTTGGAAGTAGTGGAGAGTGAAAAGCATGAGAACGAAGATGTTCATGTCATTCTAAGAGGTTTGGACCCCATCTTGCAGCAGCGGGAGACCATCGTGGTATTTTTAGAAAAGGACAGACAGCATTTCATTTTAGAAAGGTCATTTTGGCAGCAATATGAAGAATCAGTCAGAGGCAAGCAGCCCAGCTAAAAGGCTACTGCAGACATCCAGGCTAGTGATGGTGAGGGCTGGAACTAAGACAGAGTTCAGAAATTCTTTGTTGTGAAACCCAAGGGACAGTCTTCAGTCCTTCACTGGCTTGACCTCTCAGCAGTAGTTAACACTAATGAGCACATGCACCCTCTTTAAAACTCCTTTTCTTTGGACACTGATAATATCATATTTCCTGATGTTCTTCCTACTCCCCAGTCTCTCTCTTTCTCCGTGCTCCTGTCTTTCCTTCCCAATCCCTTAAGTGTAATATTTCTCAATTCTCAATCTTTGGTCCTCCGTCCTTCCCGCACTATGAATTCCTCCTGTGTATCACATTTACTTTCTGTATTTTAAATAGGGATGGCGCCCAAATCCATCTCTCCATCCTACATCACTGCCCTGATCCTCGGACTCATATGGCTGAGAGCTCAGCAGACACCTGTGAGCTCTAGGAAGATAGGACAAATGTCCAGCTGTCACAAATAAGTGGGTATGGGATATGCATGTATGGGTGAGTGTGAGTGTGTGTGTGAGTGTGTGTGTGTGTGTGTACAGCAAACTGTCGGGAAAGGATTCATATCAGTAAGCTGAGGTTATTTGTATGGAAGGGGCAAACTTTCCCCTTTTTATGTTATGTGCATGTCCACATAGTCATTTGAATGTTCTCTAATGAGCATGAATTGCTTTTATGATTTTTAAAAATCTAAAGAAATATAAAGGATTATTTTAAATTGCATGCCCATATTCTCACCTGCTACTGACCCTCCTCATTTCTCCCATGGCCGTTGCAACAGCCTCCAAATTTGATTCTTTGCCTACAATCCCTTCCCTCCTTAGCTCTGCCCTCCAAACTGCTACTAGAGATACTACTATCTCACCCACTCCTTAAAAACCTTACAGGATTGAGTTCACTCCTTGGAATGACTCCTAAGGCCCTTCACAATCTGGCTCCAGCCTTAATCCCCAGTTTTATTTCCTATTCCATGTCCCTGCTCCCTCTTGGTCACGCTGAGGGTACCACTCTGCATATACGATGTTCCCCTTTGCAAATGGATGCCTTCACCCTTGCCACTCCTGCCTCAAGGGTTTTTTCCTATTACCCCTGTCCCCCAAAAAATCTCCTCATAATTCTTTGAGACCCATCTCAGTGTTATTTCCTGACTCTTTCAAGTAGTTATTACTTCCATAAACATGAAAGTAGTTGATGGATCCCCTTTTTAGCACTTCTACACTGAATTGTAAGGCGCCTCTGTTCCTGTCTTCACAAGACTGTGAACTCCCCAAGAATAACAATCCTGCCCCAGCCTGCCCTTGTCTTTCCAACACCTGGCTCATCACCTGGCTCATAAAAGATTTTCAATCAATGTTTATAAATGAATAGGAGGCAGATGAGCAAATGCACTTGGGAAATTTGTGAGAAGTTCTTTTGGCTTTCTTCTACTTCCCCTCTCTTTACCCACCAGCACTGTCATCAGCCACTCTCCAAGATCCTACTTGCTACCCATCCCCCACACACCAAGGTGGTCTCTCATCCGTGTTCACGCTTTTGCTGAAAAATTTGAGACTGCTGTCCTTAGGTGATTTGCCAGGGATACGACCTCTTATAACTGCTCAGCAAATAAGCTTCCGTTTCCTTACCCAATAGATGATGGTGATATGCAAGATTAGCATTAGTTGTTGTGAGAATTAAATGGGATAGTATGTGTTCAGCAGCTAGAACAGAATTTGGGTCCCCACAGGAAACGCAACAATGCTTCTCTATTCTCCTTCATTCCTCCCAGTATTGTTCTGCATTTCACAGGGATCCTTGAAAACAAGAAAGACTTTACCATTTCTAAAGTGACTATTTGATGACACCGACAGCAGGTGGTGGTGGAGCCCCTAATGGCACAAGAGAATCCTGGAGAGAGAATCCTGTGTGATCCCCTCAGATCATTTCACAAATAGCCAACTGCTTTGTCTCCTTAAAGAGCCCTTCCCCCCCCCCCCCCCGGCACCCCCATGACAGTTCCTCCCAAACACCCAGCCCTCCTCCACTCCCATGCTCTTTCTCCCCACATTCTCTGGCTAGATTATTCTCACTCATTATTCATGGCTGGGGACTAGGGTCACGTCCTCTACAGAGGCTGCTCTGATGCCCTGAAATTCGTTCACTCCTCTCTGCGTGCTCCACAGGACTTAACGTCCCCCTCTCTGCTTGCTACAGCCCATTAAGCTCAGGGCTCCATCTCTGGATCCTCTTCCCTACACTGGAGAAGAGTGTCCTCAAAAGCAGCAGGATCATCTCTTTCCGTTGTGCTTAAGAGATTCTGCTCCAGAAAACGGCCCAGCATGGATATCCAAAGCTATGGAGTAAACAAATAATAAATTAATTACCATTGACATAGGGAATTTTAAACCTGAAAGTCATTAGTTGAGTTTGGAACAATAAAGAGTCTCTTATTGAATCGTTTCAGGGCACAGAGTTGCAAAAGATGCCATTATCACCGGATGATGCAGCGGGAATTCCTGGCTCTTCTCTGTATATTGGAATTTAATTTCTACCTTAAATAAATCTCACTCTCAATGGGGGTTTTGACAGTACCAGGGCCATTAATGAGAAAGAAAGCCCTGGAAACCTAATTATCAGCTCAAAACACATCCAGGGACAGCTATGTAAGGGAAAGGTGTGAAATTCGACTGCTGTATCATTCTGGGCTCGTGCTGTGTCTAGGTGTTTGTAACTCACGCAATTCTTTTTTTTCAAACAGACATTTCAAATAATGGCATTTAAAGTGACTAGATCGTAAATTAAAGAAAAGAAAGTAACAAATTTTATACAGACATCATCAAAAAGAGAGCCAGGGTGTGCTGACAAAGAAGATTGCTCCTTCAAGCAAGGTTGCTGCCCATGCTTTGATGTGCAGTCTTTAAATTTAAAGGTGCAGGTGGCCAAGGAATACTCTCACAAGAAAGAGTAGTAGAACATTATGACAAATGGCTCAGAGATTCTGTTCCTTTTTATTTTTCATTCAAAATAAAGGCTTTAACTGGCAAAAACAAGCTTTTCACCAGATGATGGTTACTTACTATGTATGTATTAGAGACTACGCTGTTTTATTGTTTCATTCTGTCCTTCCAGTGGCCTGAATTCAGTCCCCCTCTATGTGCACATAATCTTTAACAGCGTACTCTACTGTCTGATTATCAAATTGTTTCAGAAATATTCAGAGAGTTTTGGAAATAGTCACTGTAAAAAGACATGTGACAATTCACCCTACGGGAGGATAATTTGGTCATAAATATCAAAGGCCTTAGGAATGTGTCTGCCTTTAACACAGAAATTTGCCTCTAGGAAATTTATCCTAAGAAATTTATTAAAGATGTGTGCAATTATATGTCTATAAGGATGATCACTGGAGTGACAACTTCAAATCCTGTAAGTATCTGACCATGAAAAATAGCTAAAAAAAGTATGATGCACTCACATAATGAAATACCATAGCATCTAAAACTATATTATAGACATATTTATTGTCACAGGGAGTTGTTCAGAATATAGTAAATGGAAAAAGTTTACAAAACAATATGAATAGCATGATCTTGTTTTTGTGAGGTAAATAATATAGTATGTCTTCTTTATTTGACCTAATTGAGTCACGGGTTTGGTTAAAGAAAAAAGTTAAAGTGGGCTGGGCGCAGTGGCTCATGCCTCTAATCCCAGCACTTTGGGAGGCCGAGGCAGGTGAATCACAAGGTCAGGAGTTCAAGACCATCCTGGCCAACTTGGTGAAACCCTGTCTCTACTAAAAATACAAATATTAGCCTGGCGTGTTGGTGGGCTCCTGTAATCCCAGCTACTCTGGAGGCTGAGGTAGAAGAATCACTTGAACCGGGAGGTGGAGGTTGCAACGAACTGAGATCACCCCATTTGACTCCAGCCTGGTGACAGAGTGAGACTCTGCCTGAAAAAGAAAAAAGAAAAAAGTTAAAGTGGTAAAACATAGAAAAAATATACATACGCACATAGATTATACATTTTCGTTAAACCTAAACCATGAGTATATGCTCTTCTACCAGTTACTTGTTAAGGGCTAAGACTCACTTTGGGGGCTATAGGGGGTTTTTTCATATGGTTTTGCATTGCCTGTCTTTAGGTACTGCACTTTATGTACTACAAATATTTCCAGTTTCAATTTCTTTAATTGGGAAGGAAACATAAGGACACTTATCAAGCAATCTAAGTTCAAAATCCTCCCACACTTTTAAAATTTTATTCCAACTCCAGCAATGGTCTTATCTACACCTAGTCTGATGGAAAATATTTGGCAAGTTGACTTTTAAAACTTTTTTCCATAGCATTAAAGTTAATTTTCATCAGTGACTTACACCTGTAATCCCAGAACTTTGTGAGGCCAAGGTGGCTGGACCGCTTAAGCTCAGGAGTTTGAGACCAACCTGGACAACACACTGAATCCCCATCTCTATTAAAAAATACTAAAAAATTAGCTGGGCATGGTGGCATGCAACTGTTGTCCCAGCTACTCAGGGGGCTGAGCTGAAAGGATTGCTTGAGCCTGGGAGGTCAAGGCTGCGGTGAGTTGTGATCGTGCTACTGCACTCCAGCCTGGGCATCAAAGTGAAACCTTATTTCACACAGACACATACAAAATATTTATGTGTGTGTGTGTGTGTGTGTATCATACACACACACATCTATGTAAAATATATATATTTTTTAAATAAAGTTAATTTTCATCAGTTTGCATACTTAGAATAACACGACCATTATAAACACATATGGGTTAAAACAGTGTAAACAGATTTGGCCAAGTAGAGGTCGGGAAGAGGTGGAGATGCTCCTCTCCCTATATCACACGTGGCTGGCTCATGGGCAACCTTCTGACCTCAGCTGTGTCACCTCCCCACAACGCCTCCCATGACCATCCTAACTGCTCCTCTTATTCTTCCTCACACCACATCATCCTATTTTTTTTTTCTGAAAATCATCCTTTGTAATTCTCCTATTTACCTTCTAATCACTTGCTTATCATCTGTCTGCACCACTAGAAATTAAACCTGTCCATCTGATTGCACACTAACACTCATCACAGGGCTTAACGTAGTTGTCATTTGACACTTACTGAGTGTATACCTATATACTTATTGTATATATGTATGAATGCTTGTAGTTTAAGTGATCTAGTGAAAAACATTATTCTGTCTCATTGGAGACAGAATATGTAATCTTGTAGGGATATTTGGATGACATTATCCATATATATTTGGGGTGCAGCCTTAATCTGCATTCTTTTCCCCTAATCAAAATGTCTGTATTCATTCATTTTCATTTAATATCCATCCTAAAAGAATATAATTAATCATTGAACAACTCATAGGCAATTATAACCTCCAGAGCGAGGTGAAATAGGGCCTAAGAAATAGTCTCTTGAGGATTCCTATGAATGTTGTTCCCATGAAACCAGCTGAGCCATCTGTTGGGAGGTGGCATCAAAGGTTTTGGGGTCCTGGAGATCAGGATGTTAAAAGAGAGATCCCTAACATGAAAAAAAAAATCGCATAAAAAGTTGCAGTAAAGCAAAGAGCCAGGAGGAGTTTAACTCTGAGACTAACCACTCTGGTGGATTCTAAGAGATTGGTGGAGGAAGGTCTTTCCGTTATACGGCAGTGCTAGCTAGTTGAGGTTTACGAAGCTCTCGAGCTAGGATGTCAGTGCTTTTGGTGACATTATTCACAGTCTTAGTTCTCTCTCATAAAAGGGCATGCGTGACACAATCACTTCACTAGGCTTCCTTAGTGACCCCGTCAGCAACTTGTCCGTGAAGAAATGTAACACAATGTGTGACCAGCTGCTGTGGTGAGTCCTTCAAGCTGTCAGTTTTCAACTGGCAGGCCTTCTTCAGAGAGTATGGGGAAAGGCCCTCTGCAAGACAACAGTTCCCAATGGGGATCTGGGCAGTCAGGTTTTAGTTCTCCATGATGCTGAGTCAGACAGACAGGAGGGAAGAAAATTGGAAATGTCAGTTTGCAGAATTATAGCCAGATATTGAAGTAAAATGAAAGAATTAAAAATTATTTCAGTGGCATGGAAAAAAGAAAATAAAGTCAATGTAAAAAATGTTTTAGGCCAGATGAGGTGCTTCACGCTTATAACCCCAGCACTTCTGAGGTGGGCTGAGGCCAGGACTTTAAGATCAGCCTGGCCAACATGGTGAAACTCCGTCTCTACAAAAAAACAAAAATTAGCCAGACCATGGCAGCACGCATTTGTAGTCCCAGACACTCAGGAGACTGAGGCAGGAGAATCACTTGACCCTGGGAGGCAGAGGTTGCAGTGAGCCGAGATGGCACCACTACACTCCAGCCTGGCCAACAGAGCAAGACTCTGTCTCAAAAAAAAAAAAAGCATAATGTTTAACCTAATTTTCAAAGAAAAGTTGATATTACATCTGATTTATAAAAGATTAACATAATCTTTGCAGAGAAAAAAATCTTCACATACAATAATTCAGAGACATGGCATACCATGAATATGAAAAGCAGATGTAAGACTATACCAAGGATATATCAAGAGCATCAAGAGATTCAGCAAGTCTTGAATGTGTTGTAAACATCTTCATTTTTATAAAACTGCAGGGATAAGTGATGTAAATTCCCAAATGAAATCTGCTGGGCTGGGAGATGTGAGATTCAAATGAAAAAAGTAAATTTGCACCCAAGTTAACATTTAAAAAAATAACTGAATCTAAGACTGATAATACTATACTGCTGTTGCCTATTATCAAGAAAAGCAGTATCAGGACTCAGATATTAATAAATAGAAGCACCATGGACAGCAAGGGCACTGATTGATTCTCTAGGAACTTCTCTAAGAGCATATAATTTCCAAAATATTTGTATTACTATTTTACTCTTACAGACTTAACCCAGAGAAGGCAAAGCCTCTCTTCTGATTTGACAACTCTTCCCAAGCAACTCATCAATAGTAACATATCACACCAACCTAATTATGTGATGCCTCTCTTTTTACAAGGTGAAAAAACAAATTCTTTGTGATTTTCTAGGGACCCTCTGGAAATCTGAAAGTCAGTTTTATATACAATAGGTATCATTTAGGATTCAGTTTGGGGAAGACAGAGTCTGACTCACTACAGAGTACCCAAACACCAGTCAGAGCATAACGTGCTCCAAGAAGCCTTGGTACCTGGTTCCAAAGGTGAGGATTCCACTCCTGCCCTAGACACGGCACCAAAGCTGTGAAAGACAAATTGCACCAGTCAACTGAGCGATGATTTTATTCAGGTTGTTGGGATAAGGAGAACCCTTATTAATGAGGAAGCTCTCAAGACAGTGAAGGGAGTGTAGGGCTTCACAGAGGCAGATAAGCAAGCGCAGCATCTGCGAATCTTACAGGAGCCACAGGGAAGACTGTGGTGGGTTTTACCCAAGAATAGACAAGGGCAGGATGGTTCTTTCTGGTGACAAGGACTCCTTCCTCAACCAAACTTTAGTCAGGCTCCTCTTGTAGCAGGACAAGCCGCAGATGAAACCTCCTGGACACCAGATTTAAGGAAGGAAGTGGCTTTATTCGGCCGGGAGCATTGGCAGACTTGCATCTCAAGAACTGAGCTCCCCAGCAAAGAAAATCCTTGCCCTTTTAAAGGCTTACAATTCTAGAAAGTACATGTGAGAGGGTCGGGATCGATGAAGTAGGCGTGAGGTATGTGACCGGGTAGGGGTTTGAGCAAGAGTCGAGAACAATGGAAGGCTCTTCTCCATACAATGGAAGGCATACAGATGCCTGCGATCTGTAGAGAGGAGTGCAATTAAGGGTGAGGGATTTAATCTTTAACCTCCAGGCCTGATCAGCAGCGCCAGCCAACCTTGCCACGGACCTCATGCCAGCTACGTCTCAACTTTTACTTCCTCCTCCTCTGAGACAAGGGACAAGAAAGAGGAGTCTCTTCCCTCACTCTGAACCCTCTTCTCAACAAGGCCTGAAACTTGGCCTGCTGAGCCCAATTCAGCAAGAATCCTGCCAAGCCAGTTCAACAAGAATCCCCCACTCTTTATACCTAACCATGCTCCTCTTAGTAATTTTCCATCCACTGACTTTCTTACCCTGCCTGTTGGCTATGGATTCCCAGCTAAGGCTTATTGCTGAGTTTAAAATGAGGAAACTGAGGCCAGTATAAGAAAAATTAAATTCCAGTTTATTCAGCTCCCCGGCGAGGTTCTATGGACCCGGGAAAAGGGGCCAGAGAAGTCGCGCTGACTTCCTGGGACTTGGGGGTTTTATAGTTTTAGGGAACGAGGAGTGGCTGAGTGTTCTAATTGGTTGCAGGGGAGCAGGATGGAGACGGGGCGGGCTGCTATTGGTGGGTAGATTGTTGGGCGGGTTTTTCTAATGCGAGATCCGGCTAGGGTTGCATCAGCCAGATCCTTTCAGGGAAACATGTGCTGGGAGGTAGGTGCCGGTGTGCAGAGGTGGGCGTGTCCGGCCTCCTGGAGGCAACTGGCCTTACATTCAGAGTTGAGCTCAATCTCTCTCCCCTACTGCAATAGTCTTGACCCCTACTGCAGTAGTCTTGAATAAAGTCTTCCTTGCCTGTTTAATTTCGTCCAGTGCAATTTTTCTTTGACAACATCCATTTTCAGGACACAAGCATATGGTGGGATGTCTTAACTGTCAGTGCTTTCTAGAAACACAGGGCTCAGATAAAGTTCAACAGTCATCAGAGGATATAACAAAATTGCTCTCCCACAGCAGTTTGCATCAAATAATTAAGTGCTCTCTTGATTAAGTCTAACTTCTTTCTGCCCGTGAGTGAAACATCATTTATCAAAATGTATTCTTTGGGCACTTACTCTGGGTCAGACCACATGAAGGGGAATACCAAGATGATTAAGATAGAATATGAGAAGACATCAGCTCTTCCATAATGCAGAGAATGTCTTGTCTTGTTAAAAAGTCAACTAACCAAAAATATCTTTAAGATTTTACTCCTCGTACAATCATGACCCCTTTATAGAATTTCAATGTCATCATCCTCTTTGTTCTCCAGAACAAACACTGTGCCTCCCTTTGTTTTCAAATGTATATGTGACCTCCTTTCAAATGTATATTTGGCATCCTTTCAAATGTATATTATCAGTACTCTTTTTAAATATGCCCCTTTCAAATAGATTTTTGGAAGCCTGGCAACTTGTTGTAAGTTTGCCTTCCCTTCCCCTGCTCAGTGTCTTTTTGTCTGCTTTTTCTTACCTCAGTGCCATGAGGCTCCTTCTGCCCAGTTGACCACAAGGCCGAGCTTGAAGGTCTGATTGAGTGTAAAAGAAAACCTGTCATTTTGATGTGTTAAAAAACCGGGCCGAGGCAGTTCCTGGCTTCTGTCTAGTGTACTCCCTGCTTTCTTTCCGTAATTCAGGTCTTGTAAGCAGCAACATCTTGACTTAAAATTCTGGATCTCTGGCCTTTACACATACACACACACACACACACACACACACACACACACCCTAAAACAGATTACTGCATTGTAAATACAGCTGAGGTAAATTCTCCACATCTGATCACACCTAAGTCTAAGATGATAGCAAATCGATGTCCAAAGAGCACTTTAGGAATCTCAAATGTTAAGTTTCTTCTGAGAGTCCAAGAGTATCGTTCTCTGTCAAGAGATTTACTGAAGAAGTCACTGTGTTTTAACATGTAAGTTTTGGTACAAAAATCAATTGGATGCAGCCCTAAGCCATTCTCTAGCATGCTCGCTCTCTGTCTCTCTCTTTCTCTCTCTCTCTCTCTCACACACACACAAATATATTTTTACGTTTTTATCATCCTAAACCTGTCAATCCATTACACACATGTCAAACTGACCATCCTGACTTGTACAAAGCTTTCTGTCTTCTCACTCGGGGATACTGGAACGTGTGTCTGCGGGAGAAGTGTAGGGCACAGTGAACAGAACCTTGGATAGTGCATTTCTAATGAGAACTTCAATTCTCCTCTGGCCTCTTCTTTCTGAGACATCCTTCTTGAACTCTAGCTCACTCATAAAGTCTACAGAAAACCACAAGCGAGAACCCTCCCTCACCATGCTCTGTGCACAGTCAGTCTGTGAGTGGGAAAGAAACATTTCTTACTGAGAAAAATGTTCCCTTATAAGCTCATGATAATAGCACCTGCCTATTAAACGACATTCCCTTTCTGAAACTTTTATCCCACCTATAGGTCATATTTCTGGGTGAATGTTTTGCTTTTGAAGCAGCTGCCAGGATGTTATGGGCTGGCACGATTGCAATTTACAAGTATTTCATAAATCACGGCAAGATTGAAAACGCTTGTGACAGATGAGGCTTTAAATTGTCATCCTGTCTTTTTATGGGCATTAAAAAGGTGGACCTTGTGACATATTCTACAGATGCATCCCCTTTTCTCAGCCAAAAGTCCCTATCTTGCCCAGCACCAGAGAGAAAGAGACAGAGATCTCAAGGGTGGTAAACTACAACTCTCCACATTGTGTTTTAGAAGAGGAAAAAATTATATTAAAACTGTGATCCACAAAACATACATTTTTCTCAGTATCACATTACACCTATTTTAAAAGTGACCACATAATTGGAAGTAAATCACTCCTCAGCAATTGCATAGCATTTCACAGGTTTAAATAAAATATTGGTTGGCTGCTTGTTTGTT